>CM074291.1:9218196-9243196 GCA_037194245.1 Opsariichthys bidens
TTCATTGAAGTCACCACAAACAATTAGAGGCTTGAAATCGATGATGTCCAGAGATGTCAAGAGGGCGTTCAGTTGTGCCAAAAACTCTGTTAAATTATAACTAGGTGGTCTGTAGATTACGGCAAGAAGTGCTTGTTTGGGGGCTTTGATCTTCAAAACCAAATATTCCAAGTCAGTAACATTCTGTATGTACATCAGAGGACAAACTTGAAAGCTGTTCCTTACATAAATGGCCACTCCACCACCATTCTTGTTTGCCAAATGTGCATAGTTTGTGTAGGATGCATGCCTGTTGCGTTTGTACATGGTGTATCCATCCAGATGTAGATATGGAGGAACAGCTGAGCCTGACAGGTGTGTTTCAGTGAGGCACAAAACATCAGCCAATAAAAGTTCATGGTGGCATTTTAAATCGTCCATATGACACTCCAATCCCTCTGTGTTATGATGAATGATTTTAAGAGCTGAATTCAGTTTGAAATCCTGTACAATATGTAGGATGGGCTGGATATTATGAAAATCAGCTTTTGGCATGTTCTCCAAGGAGGCACTTATTTCTGGATCACAGAAAATTTTCTTTTCATCAAAGTCAGTGATGTGCAATCCACTGAGTGATGTTGTTCTGCTGAGTGCAACGTATGCCATGCCTGGTTCAAATATGTGCTTCAGAGACACAACAGCACAATCAGTTGTCATTCCTTGCACTTTATGGATGGTGCATGCAAAAGCAAGCTTCATGGGAAATTGCCTTCGAACTGTCCCTTTTTTTTTAAGCGGTTCCTCTGACCTCTCAATATAGACAATGTTGTCATCTCCATCAGGTGCTTTGTTGCGATGTTTCTGTCCAGCAGTCACATCATCTAAATGAAGACCAATTAACTGTACAAATCCATCTCGGGTATGGGCTGTTATTTTTGCCACCTTGCCAAAAGTGCCATTAACCAGTCCATCTTCTACATCAATATTTCTGGTTAACATCACTCGTGCACCAATAGCAATCTGTAGTTTGTCAATAAGGCCATGTTTGTCTCCTTTTAATGGTGCCGCTTGCCTTTTCATTTCACCTGTTCGTGGATCTTTTTTGTAATCATGTGCATCAATGTTAATAATATTTGAAAAGCGAGAGGATATGGCTTCAGTATTATGATTGTCTACCTCTTTATTGGTTGCATAGATGTGTAATGCATCAGCTGGACAATCTTCATGGGAGGATCTTATGACAGAGTCTAACATGCATTTGTCTGCATCATTCAGCTTATCGTGCTTCTTTTTTACTCTCAGTCTGTTGAGCAGCTCAGCATATGCAAGATCATCTCTCTGTCTCATGATCTGTGTCAGACTTGTCATTTGAAATTGATCATTCCAGAAGTCCAGCACATGGTCCTCATACACACAGAGTGGTTTTGCTCTTCCCACAGGTGGTAACTGATAATAATCTCCTACAGCTAATAAGGATAATCCTCCAAAAGGTTTTTTGTTTCCTTTAATCTGTTGCAGTCTCCAGTTCACGTAGGCAAACAACTGTTTTGACACCATTGATATTTCATCAATAATTAAAATGTGTGCATTAGAAAGGTCTGCTCTGATTTCATCTAAACTGTTTCCCAGGGGTTGGTATGGCGGCTTCAAGTTTCTTGGTAGTTTCAGAAGACAGTGCAATGTTTTACCTGAGATGTTAAAGGCAGCAGTGCCTGTGAATGCTGTTAAAAGAACGGTTGGCTTGGAAATGTCAGCATGCTCTCGAATGCATGGAAGCCTGCGCAAAATCTTGGTTGCTTCTGCATGAATACATTTAATTACATGTGATTTACCCACTCCGGCTCCTCCATTCAAAAAATACAGAAATTGTTGCGGGTTTTCACCAGAAACACATCTTTTGCACCAATCTCGCACAGCATAAAATATGGAGGCTTGTGTTTGATTCAAGCTCTGATACATTTTGCGAATCTGTGCATGATTATGTTGGGTAGCTTCTATGAGTGGCATAGCCGTGTTACTGACTGAGGCAGATGCTGTGTATTCAGGAATATTGTCTTGCTCGTTTACATCATTAGGATGAGTGGGTTCACGTTCCGAAATGCTCTCCAATCGGATCAGTTCATTTGCTGGAGCCAATGTAGTCCATGCATCTTCCACTGGACCATTTTGTTCAAAATCTTCAATTGCCTTTTCTATAGCCTCATTATGCTTTTCATATTTCTCACGGTTTTCATTCACAATCTTGCACACACGCTGCACTTCATCATTTCCTGGTAGTTTTACAGAAGCAAATGCATAAAATGTTTCATATGTTGGAAATCTTATGGACTTCAGTTGCTCATCTGAGCGATATGGCAAGTAAAGTTTTAGAAGAGTCCCATAGAATTTGTCTGGGTTTTTCTGCTCTGAAAAACGGGCAAATCTTATGACAGCAGGTTTTCCCCTTGTTCTTTTCTGTATGTGTCCCAAATTTTTTTGAAGTTTCAAAACATTTTTACCTTTTGTTCGTCCTGCATAAACAATGCGGTATTCACTTGCAAATTCAGCCATGCACATGTTCTCAAATTCAGGTCTGTTTGGTCTGGCCTTGTATCTGTCTGGCAATCCTGTCATCCACACATTCTCTATGTCATCATCCATGGCCTGCAAGCACTTCATCGGTAAACTCATCTTTACAGCATTGTCATCAGTAGGTATGAATATGACAGCACGTGATGACGATTTCAATTTCAAACTGCATGTGCGAGCAACTGCCTCCTGAGCACTGACTTCTCTGTTCTTTGAATATGCATTCATGACCTGCTTCATGCTCTCACGATCAGACAGATTATCATTGCTTGAGTCTTTTATAATTTTCTTTAGGTAATCACTCATCTCATGTTCAGCTTTTGAGATGTATGATAGAATGTACATGATACAACTGTAGGGGTTTAGAATGAACTGAATGTCCATGTTTGCATTCCAGGCTCTTAACAGTAGTGGATTATAGCCATTAACCCAGGAGTCCTGTGGTCTTCTCTCCATAAATATTAAACTTGATGTAGAAAGAGTTTCAATATGTTTCTCGTACTCTTCATAAGTCATGTTTACTTCATGAAGTAGCTGTGTAATGCTATCAAAACTCTGAGTTGAGTCATTCAGTAGATCCCACACCTTCTGTAGCTGTTCTTTTGCAATGCTGGCATAATTTCTTTCCTCTGATTCATTACCTTCATCAGACTGATCTACAGGAGGAGGCCTGGGGCGGGATATCATTGTCCTTTTAATTGGTGGTTTAGGAAATCCAAATCTGCAGTGCTTCTTGTTTTTTCTACAGGATTTGGAGTGGTTACGACTGTGCATCTGTACTTCACTTACAATTTTATGTAGCTCTGGGTCTGTCTTTGGGTCTGGTAATTTGCATGAGATGTATTTATCAATGAAATCACACACATCCTGGTCTTGATCTTTTTCAAACTCTGGAGCATCTTTCACCCAAAATAAGCAGTGAATGTGTGGAGAGCCACGTAGTTGGAATTCCACTCTGTAAAAGAAGTCAATTACCTCACCGATAGGTCGAGCAGGTGAATTGATCAAATCTCTCAGTAAGGCTTCAACTCGTTTTTCAAACATCCGCATGGCTGTGACTGGGTTGCTTCTCAGGATTTCACATTTTTGTGACCAGTCTAAATCAGAAAAGTTCACAGTTTCACCTTGTTGTGCTTTAATAGCAGTAATCACATCAGGCCATCTCATCTCAGCAGCGCTAAATGTACAGAAAAATGTGGGAGTGCCCAGCTGTCTCAGCATAGCAAACAAATCACGGAGAGTTTTCTCCCAGTAAGCTGGAGTCCCTCTTAATGGTTGCATGAAACGTGTAGCTTCCTTGTTTATTATAAGATTTTCTAACTCCTGTTTGTCCTGCAGCAGTGAACAATTTATTCTGCGTCCATCACGAGTCATGGGCTTTGCCTTTCTTAGCTGGATAGACATACTAGATGTGGCCATGTGAATTTCTGTGACAAACTGAGCAAAGAACAGATAGTTGGTATCCTTTGCACAACGATTGTCAATAGAGAATAGCCTTGTGTTAAAGTATCTGCTGGGGGAAACATGTTTTGCTCTACCAGGCTCATCAAAGGTGTTCTTGCCATCCGGAAACTGCACTGGAAACGCCATAGACTCAAGTTTAGGAATTTTGAAAGTGTTTACAGGACTGTTTCTCTCTGCAGGGGCAATGCAAAATATTCCATCATCATAAGACAACAGTTGCTGGCCAAGATCTGGGGGCTGAAGACATGTATCCAAAGCCAAGCCTCTTGATTGCTCTTCTTCAGTAGTGTCATCATTTGAATCATTGTTTTCATTCTCATTACTCTGTTCTTCAGGGTTCTCACTTTGGCTCTGGCTGCTGTTCTCAATATCCATTTCCTCATCAAGAGCACTAATGTCATTTTCACACTGTTCATGCTCATTAAACATTTCTTCTTCAGAGAGAGCGGCATTAATGAAGATATCTTTATATTCTGAGTGGATTTCTTTTAGCTTTCTTAAAGCAGACAAAACCTTGTGCATGTTCAAAGTTTGGAATTGATAGTGGCCTGTGTAACACAGACGTCTTTTCAGTTTCACTGTAAGCAATTGTGATTCAGTTCTTGGTCTGGGTAAACAATTTACTGTTGTTTCTACTTCAGAAGCAACTGAAATTACGGCACCTTTTATTGCTCTTTGTTGGCCTTTTGGAAGTGTTAAAATTTTAGCAAAGGGAATGTACTTTGCAATAACGTGTCTTTCAAGAACATTCAAATCACAGAGTTCTGGAGGAATGGGAGTGAACTGAAGGTTATTGGCAACAGCAATGTCTGGCATTAGACCTCTCAGTAATGTTGTATGGCAGCAGTGACAGATCCACTCTGTTTTCCTGTGCTCCAAGGGACATTGATTAGGGCAGTCAGAGCAGACGTGAACATAGTTTCCAGTCAAGCAAACTGAAGCAACTGTCGGGTTCTTCTGATAACGGTCACGATCACATGATTTGACTTGATTTGCGAAAAGCGCTCTGGCACAGCATGTGCAGACATAAGTTGGCCCCTGTTTTGTAACATCTCTGAAAATATTTAAGGCTCTTAACACACCCGGATCTTGTACTACATCAGGCTGACTATTTTGTAACATGTCTATCTGCCGGCGCATCAGATACATTTTTTTGTATTTGTGCTGTATGTGTTGTGCACAACGTAGTTTGTGAAGTCCATTGCGTTTAGATATTTTGTTTTTAGATTTGAATAAATAATATTCTTTCTGACGAGCCATAAAATGTGCATCACAGTGATAACGTTGTTTAAAAGTGTTCTTCCTTTTTTCATAGAAGTTAGGATCATTTTTGCATCGGTTTGTATAATGGTCCTTTTGCCTTTGCCTAAAAATTGGATCTTTTAAATATCTATCAACAAGATATTGCATATGCTGTTCCTTATATTTAGCATTGTTCCTATAATTTCTCATTATATAGTTTTTTTGTCGCTCTCTGAATTGTTCATCGTTCGTGTAATTTCTCATTATGTAGTTCTTTTGTCGCTCTCTGAATTGTTCATCGTTCCTGTAATTTCTCATTATGTAGTTCTTTTGTCGCTCTCTGAATTGTTCATCATTCCTGTAATTTCTCATTATGTAGTTCTTTTGCCGCTCTCTGAATTGTTCATCATTCCTGTAATTTCTCATTATGTAGTTCTTTTGTCGCGCTCTGAATTGTTCATCATTTCTGTAATTTCTTATTATATAGTTCTTTTGTCGCTCTCTGAATTGTTCATCATTCCTGTAATTTTTAATTATATAATTCTTTTGTCTCTCCCTAAATTGTTCATCATTCCTGTAATTTAAGGTTATTTTACTCTTTTTTCTCTCTCTGCATTCATTGACATTTTTATATTTGTTTTTCATTGCTTGTTTGTGTTTTTCTCTGTAAAGCATATTATTCCAATAATTTTTCTTCATGGCTTGTTTTTGTTTTTGCCTGTATTCCATACTAGTTTTATAATCATAGATGTTACGTATAGCGTGTTTTTTGTCAAATACACCATGTCTCTGAACCATTTCTTTCTGCCATTTTTTATAGTAAGCCTTTCGCTTTCGGGTTTTGTTCAGTTTTTCTGTCTGCTTGATTGTCGATTGTGAATATTGGTAAACTTCCATTTTATCTTGATAAGTCAAGTGGGCTTGTTCAGTAGTGGATGTAGCTTCAATAACGGTAGTCTTATATGGTTGTTGAACTGGATCTAGTACTTGAACATACTCTTGTGAGATATCAGCAGACCTGCATTGTTCCTTGTTTGACAGGGCTTTGTTCTCAACAGAGATAGACGGTTGCACATCACGCTCAAGCTCACAGCAGTTCAGAGAGACTTCAGAACATACTGTTGCTATTGTTGATTGTGAATATTGGTCAAGTTCCATTTTATCTTGATAAGTCAAGTTGGCTTGTTCATTAGTTGATGTAGCTCCAATAACGGTAGTCTCGGATGGTTGTTGAACATACTGTTGTGAGACAACAGCAGACCTGCATTGCTCTTTGTTAGAGAGAGCTTTGTTCTCAAAAGAGGTGGATGGTTGCACATCACGTTCAAGCTCACAGCAGTTCAGGGAGACTTCAGAATGTACACTGCTTTCAGTTGTTCTTTTTAAAAATGATATCGGCAGCAGATTAAACTGTTGGTTGTCTCTTGAGTGGAAACACCATTGAAACAACAGTAGCAGCCTCTCTACCATGTTTTCTAAATGGAAAAAGGTCAACATTACGGCCGTACCAGTGCTTTTATCAGTAGACATGCCATCTGTTGTTCTGCAGTGAGAATCAAAGTAACCGAACCTCCCTGAACGGTCTCTGAATACAGCGATACACAAGTCCGCACACAACAGCAACGCATCAGTCACGTCAGCTCTGAGACATTGCAGAGTACTCTCAAGATTTTCATACTCGCCTAGTGCAGGTAAATCTCTCAGAAATCCAAATCTCTGAGGATGTTTCAGGATGTTGTACCAGCCTGAGTTTGTCTTAATTGTGTCTGGTAGCTCGTCAAAATTTAAAAAATTACTCACAAGTCGTTTTTTTCTCATAAGTGTTTTTTTGATAGTAGTGTAAAGTGCATCCCCTTTCTGCAAAATGCAATCTAAATCGCAAGTATGTAGCTCGTTATGCTCGTTATGAACAGCTAGAAACATCAAGGAATTGCAAGTACACTGGCGGCCTCTGGAGCTAATGCTGTACCTAGGATCACTTTGACAGTGGGATGCTGCAACAGACAGAACATACGGATTTGCATCATTCATACCTGATACAGAGTTGGTACCACTACTAGTGCCACATGAAGCTTCTAGCTTTCTGCGCTGTTTCTGAGAAGCACTCCTCTTTCCTTTTCTTGGCATGGTGATGTTTCAACACTGGCAATCAAGCAAATACGTAGTTAATGTGAAGTTAGGTTAATGGAAAAATGATTGTGTACTTTAAAAGAGTTGATATTTCAACGTAGTGAAATCTGAAAATTTCTTTTTCACTCTTTCTCAATCTGTAGTTGACTGTTCTCACCTGGTTTCAATGTTCAAGTTTTTCAGTCAAGTCAAGGTTTTCAGTCAAGTCAAGCTTTTCACAGTAATGTTTTTCAGAGAGTTTTTGGTTTTCAAAGAGTTTTGGGGATTCAAAGAATCTTGGAATGGGTCTGGCTCTTTAATTTTTAAGATGCAATAGCAAGCTTGCATGAGCGTTTTGGGTTTATGCATTTTGTTTTTTGCATTTTGGGGTAAGATTGCGTTTGGTTTGCAAGCAGGCGAAGCAGCAAGCAGTGCAGCAGCGTTTTTGTATAGCAGCCAGCATGTTTTTGGTTTTCGGAAGAGAAAGAGTAGAATGGGCAAGAGGTAGAGTTTCAAGCAAGATAAAAGTTTGAGTGAAAAATGAATATAAAAACATAGACAGGACCGGACAGTAAAGGACAGTAAAGGACACACACACACACAGAGACACACACACACAGAAAAAACAAGTTGATTACATTTTTTACAGAAAACAGGAAATACAAAATTGCACTTACCGTAATTTCCGGACTATTGAGCGCACCTGAATATAAGCCGCACCCACTGAATTTAAAAAAATATATATTATTTTGAACATAAATAAGCCGCACACGTCTATAAGTCGCAGGTGTCTACAGGTACATTGAAACAAATTAACCTCTAAAATCCTCAAACTTCATCATGGTGGCGATTGTTTTGGCTTTCAGTCGGATCTGCACAGTTGAAACATCTCAACACCGCGAATGTTCATTCACATTCTGTGATGTGCTCAGTTTTTTGGCGGCATGTTTACTGTTTAGATTAAATCGAGCGCGCTCAAACTTCCCATCATTCTGATTACGGTAGTCATTTTGTCACCCTCATCATGACAAAGACACGGAGCAATGCATATGATGCTGCTCTCAAGTTGAAGCCGATTGATCTGGCTGTTGGAAAAGGAAATAGAGCTGCTGCACGGGAGCTTGGTCTTCATGAGTCGATGAGAAGACGTTGGAAACAGCAGCGTGAGGAATTGACTCGGTGCAAAAAGACAACTAAGGGGCCGTTCACATATCGCGTCTTTTGCGCGCGCTTGCCACGCGCCAACATAGGAAATAATGAATATGCGCGCGCAAAAGATGCGATATGCATCATATGCATTTCTCTGTGTCTTTGTCATGATGAGAGTGACAAAATGACTACCGTAATCAGAATGATGGGAAGTTTGAGCGTGCTCGATTTAATCTAAACGGTAAACGTGCCGCCAAAAAACTGAGCACATCACAATGTTTTTTTGAATGAAAAAAATTTGAAAGCGGGAAAAATCCACATATTAGCCGCGTCTTTGTTTAAGCCGCAAAGTTCAAAGCGGGGAAAAAAGTTGCGGCTTATAGTCCGGAAAATACGGTAATTAAAACACCAAATAGTTAATTGTGCAAATATAATAATAATAATAATTCTACTAAAACAATTTCTAAAATGGTTACTTACAGTACAGATAACATAATAACAAATAAATACAAAATGAAGTAAATCAAAATTTTCAACATGACTGAATAACATTTGTATGAAATTAACTGCATTCTGGGTGATGACACTACCGTTAAATTTAAAAATAGTTCTTACAGAGATGGAAACAAAGACGTCCAATCTACTGTAGGGAAAAAAGACAGCAGTTTTGGTCACATCTCACACAAATCAAGCTGTTCATTTAAGTTATGAAACCTTGTTTTTACTCAACATTTACATGAACTGCACATGCTCTATAACTTAAATTAACTAACTTTCGCTATAGTGCTGCACGATTAATTGTTAGATTGCGATCTCGATTCAAACCCCCACGCAAACTTATTCCTAAATGACAACGATTACGCTATGTCTATTATGGTGTGTGTCCACTGGCGTGGAGCGAGTGGAGCAGAGCAAGCATTTTCAATTTATTCCTGTGTGGAGCTGCACTGTTACTCCTGCGATGTGAAATCGCAATAATCAGCGGAGCGCGAACGGCACGTAATTTGTCGCTGCCCGTGTTAATAAATGAGAGGGTCGGCCGTCACGATTCCGACGTAAACGCTCTCATTCATTGATAATGGCAGTGACAAAACGTGCTGCTAATGCTCCGCTGATGCTTGTGATGTGAAACTGTTTAGAGTTTCCAGAGACTTCAGGGACTTTGGTTAACCTTTGAAAGTACGATCATCACAATACAACATTCTAATCTGTGTTCAGCTGCCACTGATTCAGAGAGAGCAGCTGCCATGTAAATGTACAATATGAAGCACTTTTAACAGTTTCTTCAACCCCATATTATCATTTTTTAGTTATTACTAACATTTAAACACTGATGTCATGGTAGTGATCAAAATAAGAGTAAATCATCTTGTGAAAGTATTATAACACTTGTATTTATTATTGTATTTATTGTATGAATTTATTATAATGTTTTGCTTATCATTAGGACAGGAGGTGGCGACGAGAAACTGTTTAAATAAAGTGTTTGTCATTGAATGGTTCATTTAAAAGATTTATTCACAAATGCTGATTCATTCAATAATGAAAAGTCTTTATGAATGAGACAATGATTCCTTTCAAATTAAATTTATTTCCTTTAAATGAATATATTTTTAAATAGTCTAAAGCAAGGAACATTTTGTCAGAACCTCTAGATGCATGTTATTTTGTTTAGTTGTCTAATGTTTTTTTTTTTTATTCAGAATCGTGCGCGAATTGTGATCTCCATTTCACACAAAAAAATTGTGATTTTCAATTTATGAATCATTGTGCAGCTCTACTTTACGCTAATTTCCACCAATGGCTAAATGTGTAAAATCTCACAATCTTACATACATTAAAGACTAAGGTAACAATGTGTAAGTGTAGCCTACAGGACATTAATCAATATAAACATATTACTGATGTGTCTGATAAACATGTTGTGTGCGTTACTTGCATAGACAGCCAAAGCAGCCTCAACCCTATGAATAAATGAAAAAAATAAAAAATAAACAGCTAGTGAGAATGAATTCAATTCTCAAAAACAAACCATGCAAACCATATAGATGATTTATATCAAGAGTATTAATGAGGTGAATCTGATTAAATTAATTACCTTAAAATGAAGGTGCTGATGGCAGTTGGCAGTGGAGAGGAGGCAGTGGAGAAGATGTGATATCTAATAGATATATGAAATAATAACATATGAAATAAGTAATCATGATCTAATAGCCAAACATGTCATTCAAATGTTAAGTGCTTAACAAAAGAGATTACATGTTGTGAAATATAGTGTAAATTGCTATTATATATTATTGCAAATGCAAATAATGAGAATGTGACAGTCATTTAAAAAGGTTACTTACCGCAAAGGATGCAATGACCTGGGAAGATTTTACAGACATGGATTCACATAGAAGAAAGAGGGAGAAAAATAATTACACAGGTCTGTATGGATGGACATCAAAACACTTTAAAGTCTTAAAAATATTATTGACTAATCTGAATCTTATTGGTGTTGTATTTATTTACTACAAAAGTTCTAGATGTCAGCAAAGTAAGGTAACTATAAGAAAAACATTATAATTTATGTCTGTTCTCCACCCATGTTCTCCATCTCTGCAATCCGTTCTGCTGTTATACAATTTAGGACTAAAAGTTTAGGTTTTAACCATGATAATTACATGCAAATAGTGAGAATCTGTGAGGCTATCCATTAAAATACTTACACAGCAGTAGCAGACTGTTAACACACAAGCAAAAGGGAGAAATGGGTAAGACAACACACATACATGGATATCATTTCGTTTCTATTAATAAAAGTAACTGCCATTATTAGCAGCGCTTTGGTTACTTTTGCAGTAAAAGTGCCACTTTCTCACCCTGACGTGATCATCAACACATGACAATATAATGTTTGCTTTCGATCTGATGAGGCTTCTTATCACAGAAGAAGGCAGAAAATAGCCTTTATCACTGTGTAGAATACTAGGTAAATGTATGTTGATTAGCATTGCATTACAAATACACTTTATTATTCTTAGGAAAATACTAACGTTACCTGAGATAACTTCAAGAACACAGGCACACCATATATTGTCACAATCGTATGTTTATTGTTTTCATGTTCCATTAGTCACGTCTCTATCAGCTTTTTATTCAGCGATAGCTTATGTTTTCCTTGAACGATTCATGACTGATTCATGTGTTTCATGACTAAGTTAGTCACTTGTGGACTTTCAGCGCCCTCTGGCGTCGAGTATGAATGAATTAAAGTCCCGAGAAGCTTTGTTTATAGTCACGACTACAGTGTAGCAGAGGCTCATATTTCATATTAAATTGGGCGTCTTGTTCCTGTTTATGTCAAAATAACGAATACTGTGGATATCAGTAAATGTTTTAAACAAAACAAACAATTAGTCGGAAGGCAGAAACCGTTACGCATTCTCCTGAGGTTCGCTCGGACGTTTCGTAATGCTTAACGGAAATTAGCATTTTATTCATGTTTCAACAGTTACAGACATTTAAATTCAAATAAATAAGTTTAGCTGCATCATCTCGTTAACACAGAGAGACTTATTTTGATAATATTTGATCAAGAATTACCTTAGAAATAGTTCCTACTCACCTGAAGAAAACGACCGCGAAACGGAAGACTCCGAATGACAGCTCATTAGTTATGCAGACTTCTATCACCTCATTGGCCAGCCGTTATATTAGTTTTTATTATAATTTTTATAATAGTAATTATTTATAAACTAAAACATAACACCCCATAATAAAATAACAACAACTCCCAAATAATTGCAATTAATTTATTCAGAAAAAAAATAAATGTGTAACAAACATTTCAGAAGTATGTGCACAATTTCAGTGATATTACTGGTATATAGGGGTGTGACGAGATCTCGCGAGATTAAACGTGACGAGATTTCTCGTCGAGTTGAAAAGTTGTCTCGTCGTGCTATCAGTGTGAGGGTGAAATTATTATTCAAGATACCCCCGCCACTTTCAAATCGTTTGTGTGGAAACATTTTGGTTTTTGGCGCAAGAATAACACACAAGACACAAACAATGTGAAAACATTGTAAGAAAACTATGCATTCTCGCAAAATGGAAGCGACGCGGTCGCGGCGCGCATATGGTATGGCGCGCTTGTTTTTTTCCTGGCGCGCCTGTGCCGCGGCGAGATGAAAACATCTCAACATTTCAGAATGTCTTGTCATGTGACAAGAACCAAGCGACTGTCGTGGAGAGCACAGTTCATGGTTGCATAGCAACGACAGACGCTACAGAAGTGCGAGCTCCCGAACGCGTGCAAAAGGAGGAGGAAGCGACGCGGCCGCGCTTTACACGCTTTTTTAGGCGCGATATGTGAACGGCCCCTAAAGAGGCAGAAAGCATCGCTATCACTGCTGACGGCTGGACTTCTCGGTGTACGCAGAGCTTTATAACAGTTACAGCCACACAATCAATAGTGACTGGGAAATAGTCAACTTTGTACTGCAGTTAAAGTGACACTTAAAGTGTAATTTGAATTTTTTATGTTTATTTTATTTATACTGTTTAATTTATGTTCAATCTATAGAAAGAAGTTCAGTGAGATTTCTCATGTGAAATTATACAGGGCAGAAAACAATTGGTTGATTTTGTGGCAAAACATTTAGCAGTGTTTCATGTTGTTTTACTGCAAATAATTCATTAAAATAGAAGTAAAATGACATGCATTACAAGTTGATTTCCAAATGCACCAACATTTTTGCATTTTATGATTTTCAGTTGAATAAAAGACTATTTTCCCTTCATACGTTTCATTATTGAGGATTTCTTAAAAATACTATAAAAATCTCGTCTCGTGAACCCAATCTCGTGTCTCGTCTCGTCTCGTGGGATAGTGGTCTCGTCACACCCCTAATGGTATATTATTATGAGAAAGGACCATGCCGGACTGGAGAAACAGGATGAATCCAGATGAAAGCTCACAGCTATCTATCTATCTATCTATCTATCTATCTATCTATCTATCTATCTATCTATCTATCTATCTATCTATCTATCTATCTATCTATCTATCTATCTATCTATCTATCTATCATTTGAACACAACTAACCATCTATCTATCTATCTATCTATCTATCTATCTATCTATCTATCTATCTATCTATCTATCTATCTATCTATCTATCTATCTATCATTTGAACACAACTAACCATCTATCTATCTATCTATCTATCTATCTATCTATCTATCTATCTATCTATCTATCTATCTATCTATCTATCATTTGATCACAAGTAACTATCTATCTATCTATCTATCTATCTATCTATCTATCTATCTATCTATCTATCATTTGATCACAAGTAACTATCTATCTATCTATCTATCTATCTATCTATCTATCTATCTATCTATCTATCTATCTATCTATCTATCTATCTATCTATCTATCATTTGAACACAACTAACCATCTATCTATCTATCTATCTATCTATCTATCTATCTATCTATCTATCTATCTATCTATCTATCTATCTATCTATCTATCTATCTATCTATCTATCTATCATTTGAACACAACTAACCATCTATCTATCTATCTATCTATCTATCTATCTATCTATCTATCTATCTATCTATCTATCTATCTATCTATCTATCTATCTATCTATCTATCATTTGATCACAAGTAACTATCTATCTATCTATCTATCTATCTATCTATCTATCTATCTATCTATCTATCTATCTATCTATCTATCTATCAAAACTTCTAAAGTAAAACTTAAACTATTTCAAACTTTAAGCTTTTAAAACTACTTCAAACTTTCTGACTGGGCTTTTTCAAGCCAACTTAAAATTCGTTTCAACGAATTTTTTCTATCTAGTTTCACATTTAACGTGTTTTTTTAAGGTGCAGCTGGAAATATCAAGCTGTTGCTAATCTTAAAGTCAGAGAGTGTTGATAATGGTCATTAAAAACAAACAAACAAACAAAAAAATATATACACATATACACACACACACACACACACACATATAAATCATTTTTCTTCAAATGTCATTAGTGAACCTAAAATGTATATCACCCCTTTAAAACTAAAGCGTTTGTTATGTACTGTGTGGCTCACCAACATCCTTGAGAGACGCCTCACGGAGATTGTCTTTTTGTCTGTTGGCTTGTGAAATTATACCTCTGTGATCATCACACCAGGGAAAGGAACATCTAAGACCATGCATCATCCTATTTTAGGCCCTCAAAACAAACAGCAATAAAGCGTAGATCCTAGGAGAACTGCAGGGGAGGATTTCAAAGCAATAAATGCACCTCCTGCTTTGTAAATATTTGTTTAGTACCTTAGAAAGGACAACACACACACAAACAGGCATCACTGGGGCTAGTTGTCACACAGAGAAATGTGTGTGTGTGTTTGTGTGTATATAAAATATATATATATAAAAAATGGGTATGTAGTTTGACAACTTTGACAACTTTTCAATTACACAAATATTGGTTCCAGTCATGTCTATAATGGCTGTCGGTTAAATTTACGCCCTTTAATAAAGCTGTCAAAATGTACTTTGCTTCTTCATTCATTTGACCTTTTCCACATCTGCGCTATTTACGTCAGACGCAACAAACAACTGACCACCACATGCCCTTTCAGTCACCCCATGGTGGTTTATAACCAGTTTTTCTCTGGCAGTGAGAATAATAAACCGTTGTTAAGTACTCTCTCTAGTTTCCCTTGGGACATTTGTTAATGCTCAGCGGCTGTAGAGTTGAGGGATTCATTTGCTCTATTGCGCTGTCTTGTCTTTCCTCATTAGATGTGTCACCATTGTTTAGCTTATGTGGATGTGTATCGGAGTGGAAAGCATTTTCCCTGATACATGTCAAATACAAACAATCTGTATAAAAACCACAGGAGACCTGAAGGGCCTTAATTTGTGAACATTTCTGAAGAAAACTAATAGAAAGTCTGTAAATACAGTGATTTTGTAATTAATTATAATGGTAAATAACAATTAAGCATGCATAAGCACATTCTGGTCCTATTCTGGCCAAAAATGACCAACTTTGATGTGAACGGCCATCCGATTGACTCATAAAGTAATATATGAAAATAATGGACTTGCAACACAACACATTAGAAAAAAAAAAGCGCACATTCGACTTTGAATGGATCTCTGTGTAATACAGATATCCCAGTTTAAAAATATAAAGAATGCTCTTCAGTCGTTATATTGAGGACTTCAGATCCTCAACCGGAATGTGTTCTGAAAATGTTATTTACAGGTTTCAAGGAGACAACTGTCTGTGTTCATTGGGGAGATTGTTTTTCAATTTACAATTTGCAATATGGAAATCAAGCAACAGCACTCTCTATTTAGCTGTTTTGTTTCTAGTATTATGTCATTTAAAACAGTTTTGGACCTCATTGACTTCCATTATATGGACAAAATCAGTTCAAAACATCCTCTTGCGTGTTCTGTAGGAGAATGGAAGTCATACCGAGCAAATCTCGGCTTTATATTGTTGCAAAAATGTTATCACACAGCTCATATATTACATTTGATATACTATATATATATATATATATATATATATATATATATATAATGTCCAACTTGCATGCATACAGCACACTCACATAAAGCGATATACTGTATGTCAAATCCCAACTACTTGATTGCTTGCTTGTATCGTTACAAAATGTAAACTGTATTATTGTCCAGTTCTAATCGGCTAAAGGCAACTACTAGGCATGCCGATATTAAGATATTATAAACATTAACATCATAATTGTCTCTAAAGCAGTGTGAAACACACTTGACCTGAAATTAGCTTGATACAAGTTTGGAATGGCACGAGGGTGGTAAATAGTGACTTTAAAATTGAAAATGTTCCATTTTGAGCGAACAATCTCTTTTAAATTAATTGGCTACTGGTGAAACATCTACTGTATTAATGTGAAATATTAGCAATATATCTTGTTTTTAGAAAATGTATTCTGTCAGAGCTCATTTTGAATGGGCATCTTGTATATAATAACCAAATAGTGTAGTTACAACATCTACCAGTAGGGGAAAACTGATCCATGCTACTAATCATGCAAACACAGAACGCAGACATTTCAGCGAGGAGGAGAGTTTTTGATGTCTAGTGTAGCTGAGAGGAAACTAGAGCAAGAGGGAATGCTGGCCAAAGGCTCATGAACACCTTGACAAAATTTAAGCTGGCAGTGGTGTGTGAGGGAGAAATCTGATGATACACAGTGTGCGTCACCGTCACTGTCGTGCTAGACTCCAGGGATATTTATAGAGAGCTGAAAAAAATGGTGTGAGACAGAAATTCACTGCACTTCAAGTGATTCAGTTTGTGAGGAACTTCTCAAAGCCATGAACTGAATTGAAACAGCATATATATATATATATATATATATATATATATACATACACTCAGAGACCACTTTATTAAGTACACCTGTTCAACTGCTCATTAATACAAATATCTAATCAGCCAATCACATGGCAGCAACTCGTTGCATTGGCTTGTGGACAAGGTTTAGACGATCTCTACTAAAGTTCAAAATGAGCATCAGAATGGAGAAGAAAGGTGATTTTTAAAGTCTCTTTGAACGTGGCATGGTTGTTGGTGCCAGACGGGCTGATCTGAGTATTACAGAAACTGCTGATCTACTGGGATTTTCACGCTCAACCATCTCCAGGGTTTACAGAGAATGATCCGAAAAAGAGAAAATATCCTGTGAACGGCAGATCTGTAGGCAAAAATGCCTTGTGGATGCCAGAGGTTAGAATTTAGCTGATGGCAACTTCCAGATGTATAAAGCTAAAATGATCTCAAACAGGTTTCTTCAACATGTCAACGAGTTCACTTTAGTGAAAATAGCCTCTACAGTCACCAGAGGCCTCATTTATAAAGCTTGCGTACACACAGATTTGATCTTAAGAGTGTATGCTTGACATGGAAAAGTGCTTAGCGCCACGTCAGGGTCTGAGCAGAAGTACGTACCCTCCTTTGTCAGATTACTGCAGGTTTTTGGAAATCTAAGCTGTTCTTCCAGCTCGCCATTCTAAATTAAAGGGTTTGGACGTTGAATGGTGATCTTTTACATGTATTAGGTGTTGTTTAAAATGCGGAGAACTGATACCATTCAGCTCCGCGCGAGTTAAAGATCATCTGAAAGACAGGGGTTTACTCGTTTTCTGTGCGTACGTTCATTCTATGAATCACACAGATCTGAGAAATGGTCAAAGATCAAATTTTGGATGGTTTCTGGGCAACATTTTATAAACGAAGCCCCAGATCTCAACAGAGCAGCTTTGGGATGTGGTGGAACAGGAGATTCACATCATGGATGTGCAGCCGACAAATCTGCAGCAACTGCGTGATGCTATCATGTCAACATCTCTGCAGAATGTTTCCAGCACCTTGTTGTGTCTATGTCATGAATAATTAAGGCAGTTCTGAAGGAAAAATGAGGTCCAAACTGGTACTAGCAAAGTGTATACCAAATAAAGTGGCCAGTGAGGATTTTTTTTCTTCATATTTTCATCCACAGTGGTCTATACTATAGATCTGTTCTGTTTGTTTTTGTTACATTCACAACCATGAGGCATACTTGAAATGATCTACTGGCCAGAGTGTGAAATAATTTATGACTATAAATTATGAAGCAATCATAGAGGCAGCACAAATCAAAATTCTTATACTAAGCAAAACAAACTAGTATTATGTCTATATGGCTGCAAACATAACTGCTTCGAATCCTGCTTGAAGCAGGGTGAAAGAACAGGTTACATATTGGTGCCGTGACCCGGATGGGAGTAAGTCTTGGGGGGTGAGTGTAATAGAAGTTAAAGCTGTGCGTGGAAACCTCACGCCACTGGCCTCAAGCAGCACGCCAAGGGGTACGGTCTTTAGTGTCCTGGTTAGCACGTCCAACCGGTTACATTTGGTGCCGTGAATCAGATTGCAGTGAGGTTTAGGCAATGACTGTAACGGAGGCAAGCTAGTAAGAGCTGGCATGTAAACCCCACTCCCCTGGCCTGAAAGTGTGTCAAGTAGGACCGGTTACACCTGGTTTTCACTACAAAGGTAAAATACCACAGTTTCAGTGGTACCAAGTTACAATCACTAAGGACTTTATCATGCCATATTATTTGTTATTTGTAAATTAAGTAAAATGCTTATTGCTTATGACTAGCATTAACATTGCCACATACTAAATTCTACAAAGCCTCTAGTCTAAAGGGATACGGTTGGTCATGGGGGAAAAAATTAGGAAAAATTATATTTAAATGCATCTGCGTATGCTTCTCTTCCAGCAAAAAAATTTGTATTTTTCGGCAAAAGTTATGTTAACTGAGAAGTTTCACAATTGATCGCTAAAATTATGCAATTATGGTAATAATATGAAACAACTTTTGCAAGAGAACGCATACATTTCATAAGCAAAAACATTTCAAGCCCTGAAATATAAGTTTTCCTCCACCCTTTTGTGTCACCCTTATAGAATTCAGTTAAAAAATATCTTTTTTATTTACATTTTTTAACTTTTTAGACAACGCTGCAACACAGGCTCACTGGAAAAACATACCTGTGTCAACATTTTTGCAAAACGCAAAATACGTACCAATAAATACATATCACTGCAGTTTCTAACAGAAATGGGTTACACTTTTTTTTAAGTTGTCAGTATTACAGTGTAATTACACATTTAAGTACTGAGTAATAACAATTAACTACATGTACTTACTATAGGTTTAGGTTTAGGATGAAGGTTTGGTTTAGGGTTAATTGCATGTAATTATGCATAATTTCTAGTTATTACTATAGTAAATACATGAAACATATGTAACAATGACACTGTAAAATAAAGTGTTTCCCAGAAATGAACACTAGAGGCAGTAAAACAGCAAGCGCTTTCAATCGTTTTTACACACAATTATGATCACAGGGCCAGATTTTGGATTAATAAAGATGCACAATTATGTTATGAATTCAAAACACTTTTTACCCTAGTGCATGATTTGTAAACAAATATATTTTGGAGTTTGCATGACTTACCCAGCTCTATGTTCAGTTTTACTAACATAATAAGCTTGCTCACAGTTCAAGAGTTCAGGTACGAATCCAGTGAAAGACGAGTCACGGTAAAAGAGCTAAAAGAATTTTTAAAAAAAATTAAAATGCCAGGGTTACTATTGCATTTTTATGTCACATTTGCTTTAGTTTACACTATCGGGCAGGTTTAGGGTTGAGTGTAGATGTACGTTATTAAACGTGATGGAGAATTAAGTTTTTAGCGCCACTCAATGGACATTTCAATTCAGAACTGCAGTGATGGGCTACGTACAAATTCCAACATAATAAAAGCTTGCCATATTCACGCTCATTTGTTCCGGAAAAAAAAAACTAAACACGCTTTTAATGCCACTCTCAGACTGCACTTCACTTTGACACTGTCGCGAAACGTGCACAACATTTTGCAAAAATTTAAAAAAGTTATGTTTTTCTAATGAGCCTGGGCTGCAATTGATTACCATATTTTCTGTAATATGTAACTTTATTTATTTGTAAACTTATTTGTGTTATTTATTATAGAAGCCCATTTCCGCCACCGAAAAAAAAGAAGGTTATTGTGACTTTTTATCTCACAGTTCTGACTTTTTTCACAGAATTGATATATTATCTCGCAATTGCGAATTATGAAGTCAGAATTGCGAGATATAAAGTCAGAATTGCGAGTTATAAAGTCACAATTGCGAGATATAAAGTCACAATTGAGAGATATAAAGTCACAATTGCGAGTTATAAAGTCACAATTTAGAGATATAAAGTCACAATTGCGAGATATAAAGTCACAATTGCGAAATATAAAGTCACAATTGCGAGATATAAAGTCAGAATTGCGAGATATAAAGTCACAATTGCGAAATATAAAGTCACAATTGCGAGATATAAAGTCACAATTGCGAAATATAAAGTCACAATTGCGAGATATAAAGTCAGAATTGCGAGATATAAAGTCACAATTGTGAGATATAAAGTCACAATTGAGAGATATAAAGTCACAATTGCGAGATATAAAGTCACAATTGAGAGATATAAAGTCAGAATTGCGAGATATAAAGTCACAATTGAGAGATATAAAGTCAGAATTGAGAGATATAAAGTCACAATTGAGAGATATAAAGTCACAATTGCGAGATATAAAGTCAGAATTGAGAGATATAAAGTCAGAATTGAGAGATATAAAGTCAGAATTGAGAGATATAAAGTCAGAATTGTGAGATATAAAGTCAGAATTGCGAGATATAAAGTCAGAATTGAGAGATATAAAGTCAGAATTGAGAGATATAAAGTCAGAATTGAGAGATATAAAGTCAGAATTGAGAGATATAAAGTCACAATTGCGAGATATAAAGTCAGAATTGAGAGATATAAAGTCACAATTGAGAGATATAAAGTCAGAATTGAGAGATATAAAGTCACAATTGCGAGATATAAAGTCACAATTGAGAGATATAAAGTCAGAATTGAGAGATATAAAGTCACAATTGAGAGATATAAAGTCAGAATTGAGAGATATAAAGTCACAATTGCGAGATATAAAGTCACAATTGAGAGATATAAAGTCAGAATTGAGAGATATAGTCACAATTGCGAGATATAAAGTCACAATTGCGAGATATAAAGTCACAATTGAGAGATATAAAGTCACAATTGAGAGATATAAAGTCAGAATTGCGAGATATAAAGTCAGAATTGAGAGATATAAAGTCAGAATTGAGAGATATAAAGTCAGAATTGTGAGATATAAAGTCAGAATTGAGAGATATAGTCACAATTGCGAGATATAAAGTCACAATTGCGAGATATAAAGTCACAATTGAGAGATATAAAGTCAGAATTGCGAGATATAAAGTCAGAATTGAGAGATATAAAGTCAGAATTGAGAGATATAAAGTCAGAATTGTGAGATATAAAGTCACAATTGAGAGATATAAAGTCACAATTGAGAGATATAAAGTCAGAATTGCGAGATATAAAGTCAGAATTGAGAGATATAAAGTCAGAATTGAGAGATATAAAGTCAGAATTGAGAGATATAAAGTCACAATTGAGAGATATAAAGTCAGAATTGCGAGATATAAAGTCAGAATTGAGAGATATAAAGTCAGAATTGCGAGATATAAAGTCAGAATTGAGAGATATAAAGTCAGAATTGAGAGATATAAAGTCAGAATTGTGAGATATAAAGTCACAATTGAGAGATATAAAGTCACAATTGAGAGATATAAAGTCAGAATTGAGAGATATAAAGTCAGAATTGAGAGATATAAAGTCAGAATTGAGAGATATAAAGTCACAATTGAGAGATATAAAGTCAGAATTGCGAGATATAAAGTCAGAATTGAGAGATATAAAGTCAGAATTGTGAGATATAAAGTCAGAATTGAGAGATATAAAGTCACAATTGAGAGATATAAAGTCAGAATTGAGAGATATAAAGTCAGAATTGTGAGATATAAAGTCAGAATTGAGAGATATAAAGTCAGAATTGAGAGATATAAAGTCAGAATTGTGAGATATAAAGTCACAATTGAGAGATATAAAGTCACAATTGAGAGATATAAAGTCAGAATTGAGAGATATAAAGTCAGAATTGAGAGATATAAAGTCAGAATTGAGAGATATAAAGTCAGAATTGTGAGATATAAAGTCACAATTGAGAGATATAAAGTCACAATTGAGAGATATAAAGTCAGAATTGAGAGATATAAAGTCAGAATTGAGAGATATAAAGTCAGAATTGAGAGATATAAAGTCACAATTGAGAGATATAAAGTCAGAATTGCGAGATATAAAGTCAGAATTGAGAGATATAAAGTCAGAATTGAGAGATATAAAGTCAGAATTGTGAGATATAAAGTCAGAATTGTGAGATATAAAGTCAGAATTGAGAGATATAAAGTCAGAATTGCGAGATATAAAGTCACAATTGTGAGATATAAAGTCACAATTGAGAGATATAAAGTCACAATTGCGAGATATAAAGTCACAATTGCGAGATATAAAGTCAGAATTGAGAGATATAATGTCACAATTGCGAGATATAAAGTCACAATTGAGAGATATAAAGTCAGAATTGCACATATTTTGATATTTTTCTCACAATTGAGAGATTATATCTCACAATTCTGACTTTATATCTCACGATTCTGACTTTATAATTCGCAATTCTGAGAGAAAAAGTCAGAATTGTGAGATAAAAAGTCGCAATAATTAAAAAAAAAAAAATTTCAGTGGTGGAAACGGACTTCCATAATTTATAATACATGTTGTTTTTCATTCCTGTTCTGAATACTATTGCGTTTTAAGGATTTGTTGTGGAACTAAAATATTGATTATAGAGTTTATAATGATTTATACAATGTATTTTTTTTTTATATTATATTATTTCTGAATGTAATATTAAAACTTGACCGGATTTCCTCTCAACAATGCTTTTTTTCCCCGGTCTGACATATGAATGCGACTTATTTTCCGGAAAATAGAGTCCTGGAAATGAGAAAAAAAGGTGGTCAAATAGCGTGGCCATGCACAATAAATAAATAAAGGACTGCAGATGTATCCAGTAACTTTCCACAGAATTTACCTACTCCTCTAATGTGGTTTCCACCAGCAGTATGCCAAATCAATACTCTTCCGCGTTGATGAACTGACCACTCATATACTTAGTCATATTATGCTTCGATTGCATTCCCGTCATGAGGTCTTCACCCAGAGACGTCTTTCATGCCAAAAACAAACGATTTTAAAAAAGATATGTGGCCCGAGGCAATTATGAATGGTTGTGCTTCTGTGAGCCATGTGTGAATCCTCCAGCAATCCAGCGCTGGCCGTCCACCTTGTCAACATTAACTTGAAGCGAGACGTGACGCTCTCTGTCACACTGTATCTCCAAGCGCAGGACCCGTAGAGGAAGACCAGCAGTGAGGATCTGACAGTCTTGCGTCAGTGCTTCAGACACAGGAGTGTCGGACTTCGATGCAGTGCTATTCCTGGAGGACAGGCTATCTCCCTTTCTTCGTTCAGCTCTCTCACGGCAGGCTGCAGACTCTGAGAGATGAGTGGCAGGTGGGCACGGCCGTGTTTTAGATGATTGGAGGAGGCCTGACCCCGTGTTCCACTCCCTGCTGTTGTTTTCGGAGATGGAGAGACAAGGAGAAGGAGCGCTGGAGGAGAGAATGCTTACTAACTTGTCAAAGCAAGTCGGTCTGCTGGGCTTGTGTGAACAAACCGCAACCATAGCTATGCTGGACCTCCCAGTGATTGGCAGGAAGTGCTTCAGAGGCAATTAGTGAATACACTAAAGTTCCCATCAAAACATGACTGGTCAGATTTAAGGTGCCCCTATTATGCTTTCTCAAATTACCTTTCATGGAGTGTGTGATATAGCTGTTTGTGAATGTAAAAGGTCTGCAAAGTTTTGAAAATGCAAAGTGCACGACAAGTTACTGCCTGTTAAAAGAAAGAAACCTATGTAACAAATTTGCATAATGCCAGATGGTCTTCACTGTCTGCCCGTGAACAATGTCTAATTTGACCCTCAAATGCTGTAGTTGTAGCTCAGGCCTGGAAGCATTTGGTTTGTGTTGTTGACACGTTTTCAGCATTGCACATCCATTTTGTGTGCATTTAAAAAAAAGGATGAAGACTTGCATTGGAGATGCATATGGTAAAGAGTGTTTTGTTGTAAACCAATCCCAAAAGACTGGGCCATCTGACCAATCAGAAGAGAGTAAGCTCCCAGAAAGGAGAGGTTTAGAGAGATTGAATCTTTTTTTGAACTGTTTTCTTTTTCAATGGTAATGTACATCATTACAGAAAAAAAAAGGGTTTTCAAATATTTTTGCTGAAGTTGTGTCAAAAAAAATTATAAAACTAATATGCTAAATGCCATCAACAAGACAATGAATTTTAATGAATGTATTTTTCAAGCTACATGTTCTGGCCCTTTAAAAGCATCAGAGAGAGAGAGAGAGAGAGAGAGAGAGAGAGTGTGAGTGAGTGATAGAGAGAGAGAGAGTGAGAGTGTGAGTGAGTGAGTGACAGAGAGAGAGAGTGAGTGAGTGAGTGAGTGAGTGAGTGAGTGAGTGAGTGAGAGAGAGATAGAGAGAGAGAGTGAGTGAGAGTGTGAGTGAGTGATAGAGAGAGAGAGTGAGTGAGTGAGAGTGAGTGACAGAGAGAGAGAGAGAGTGTGAGAGTTAGTGAGTGAGTGAGTGAGTGAGTGAGAGAGAGATAAAGAGAGTGAGTGAGTGAGAGTGTGAGTGAGTGACAGAGAGTGAGTGAGTGAGTGAGTGAGTGAGTGAGTGAGAGTTAGTGAGTGAGTGAGAGTGTGAGTGAGTGGGTGACAGAGAGAGAGAGAGAGAGAGAGAGAGAGAGAGAGAGAGTGAGAGTGTGAGTGAG
>CM074291.1:9250696-9443196 GCA_037194245.1 Opsariichthys bidens
CTGAAATAATTTGCTATAGAAAGAATTCAATTACAACTCTTTATGGCTGTGTAAAAATTCTAGTATTCCAATTAATCAATGTCACAGTCACCAGCACTAGCACTCCATTTCCCAGCATCCCTCCTGTTACACAGCTGCACACAATCATCAATCACCTGCACCTGCAAGCCATCACCCTCGTTACCACAGTTATCTGGTCTTGTCAACGTGAAAGACAAGCTCCATGACCCTACCTTCTACTCACTTTAGAACCTACTAAGTCTGATTCATTTCTGTGAACCAGTTCATTTTGGACAGTTCGGCTCAATGAACCGGTTCAAAAAGCTGATTCATAGGTTCCTGATGTCATCATGCTATGACGTCGCTATACATTTCTTTTCTAACAACTCAGCATGCACTGTAAACCCGAACAGCACTACTAACTTATAAAGATTGAGTCCACTGCTGTTAAAGTCTGTTAAGTCGTTGATGCAACTTAAAAAAATTACATTTTCTGAACGAGGAGTTTAGTTTTAAGAAAAACAAGCTCAGTTTGGGAACCAGTTCTTCTCTGGCCAAATGAACCAACATGGTGTGGTTGTGATTCCAGGTTGCATCACAAGTCAGATTATGGATTGATGTCATTTAGAATATTTAATCCAGTTCCTTCTGCTTGAAAATTGGGATTCATCGTGCTGAATGGTGGGGAGCAGGATGGCCTTCAGGTAGAGTACAGCTTGACCACAGTGTGATGAACACATGATTCATTTAAACTGGTTATTTTTAGAGAATTGACAATATACAGCACAACCAGTATTGTCTGATTCACAAACAAATGACTCTTATGAGTCAGGGCTTTTTAGTGAAACAACAACATACAGTACAATCAGTGCAGTCCAATTGAGCCTTCACAAACAGTTTGATTGACAGGCGATCTGACCAATCATAACCCCGAATCCACCCTTTTGTCCGACAAAGCAGTCGGGAGAGTTAGTAGAGTAATGTTGGAGAACTTGAACTTGAAAAATTGTGTGTTCTCACGTTTTTCCGCAGTTGAAACAACATTCCTTCTGATGTTCATTCATGTTTATTTGATGCTATAAATGAACTAGTATGAAGAGATGATCGGTTCACGAGACGATTGAAGGATCTGTCACAGTATTTATTGTTTAAACTTCTTAAAAAAATTCTGATATATTAAATATGAAACTGTTTCATATGTCTGTCGACACGTTGTCAGTGTCCTCTTTGCTCCGGGAAGTATTTCTCACTGTGGACAATGCAACAGTAATTAAAGGGGACGTGTCTTTATGAAGGGTTCAAAAAGACCTACAAACAGTTAACGCTTTATTCAGCAATAAATGATTCTTTTGAACCGGTTTGTCTTGTGAATGTGAAAAGCATCAAGGCAGTCCAATTCATGATTGAAACAGCAAAAGGAAAAACCAAATAGCCAGATTCACAAACAAATGACTCTTATTAGCCAGTGCAGTGTTTCTCAACTGGCGGGTCGACCCAAAAGTGCCGCAAGAACGTTTTGAGTGGGTCGCGGAGTGTGCAGTCAACACAAGAAACAACAGCAACAACAAAACGTAATTTTGAATGCTTTTCCGGTGCGAGACTTTTATTTTGAAAGACATGTGTGAAAGATGTTGAAGCAGTTTATGAAGGGTAACCACACATCCTCTTTTTGGACTAAAAAGATGCATCCGGCCAGGATTTCTAAATCACCATCAAAACTAACGAATCAAATTGACAAAAACAAAAGAGATATTAAAAATATCTACTTTGTGATTCTTTTCTATGATGTATGTTTTTCCTCTTTAGCCTCCGCTACAACAAGCTAAACAAAAAGCACAAGTAAACATACTGCAGCCCTACAGATGATCCATATCCAAAGTATAGACCGACTCAGTTTTGCTGGGGTGCAGAACAAAGTTATACATCCATGCTTCCAATCTAGTGCCAGAGTGATTTATTACAATGTCTATTTTTGAATAATGTCTTCTGACATCTGCTCCAGTCCTGCCATTTAAATGGAGGTATGGATCTGTCGCGCTCTGTGATTAATTATGAGAAAGCCATGGGTTAACACTGACAGGCAGCTCTGAGCCGAGCTTAACTCGTACTGACAGGACGTATCTACAGTGAGATACTAACCCCAGCCCTCAAACCCTTACAGACACTCTCAACATATATGCACAGAGCAATAGGGGTGAGACTATAGCTCATAGACATTTTAATTAGAGCTGCTTGCTGAGGCAAGCATCAGTATTACGATTGCTCATACTTGAATTAACCCCAATCACTCAGTATTAAACTTAACTGCATAACTCATTGTGTTCTTTTGACATTAAGGACACCTCATGTTGCGAACAATGTTGAGAAGTGTGCTAGTGCTTTTCTATGTGATTGTGATTTTTTCACCTGGCAGGAAATTAAACAAATTACATAGGCTTTTACTCAATGGGCGAACATTTCAGAACTAGGGTTGCACAATTTATCGCTATTAAATCGCACACGATTTGGCAAAGGCAGCGATTATTTAATGCGCAGCTTGTCAGAGCTGTACGGCTCTGCGATCAGTAGTAAATGCTTCATCTGAAAGCCAGAGGGCGCTCTTGCGCAGAAACTCAAAATATGCCTTGTAGCAGAAGAAGATGATAACATGCCATATCGCTGTAGCTGAATAAACAGAAGATTGAAACACTTTGATTGATGAAACATGACTAATAAACACACGACTGCCTTATTCTGTGTAAAAGCCACATCATCTCACAGAAGGATGCACAACTGTCGTTATGAAGTGAGTTCGGAGTAAAACATGTTATGAAATGTTGTCTTTTGTTGGACAAGATGTTAATGAATGCTTCTCATGTCTGGAAACATGTTTGACGAGTGTTGATTTTTCAAATGTACATCATAAGCGACTCAAAATCGCAGTGCTTTCAGATGGATTCACATTTGGAGCCGTATTTCACTGACAAGCTGTTTAAGCGATAATCGCGTTCAAGTTTTTTTTTGTGTGTGTGTCTTGCGATAAATCGTGCAGCCCTAATCAGAATGTATCATAGAAGATCATAAACTAATTAAACATCTTGTTTGTGAATGATCTGCTGAAGATTTGCTGATCTTTAAATCGCAAAATGGATATCCCAACACTAATAGGACTAATCCATAATAGAACATTAAAAAAATTCTTAGTAAAAAAATAGTTAAGGGATACAGAAATAAAACCTACTTTTTTGATGAATAAATTACTCTTAATATTAATAATAAAACTTGAACATTTTTTTTTTTTTAAACGATAATAAAATAATAAGAGACGTTTGTCACCACCTACTGTCATAAATATGTAATCTGAAAACAATGGTCACTGAAGGAATGAATGAATCTGAATTTGATATATTTTTTGGATGAATTAAATCCACTCCATTACCAAAATGCTCCCTGGCAAACACCTAGAGCACTTTAGCAACTGCATAGCAACACCCTAGCGACCGCCCATAACAGACTAACATTCTAAAAGTGAGCTTTACATGGATATGCACACCCCAAAAATTTGTTTAACATTAAAAAGCAAATTCACAAACAGTCTCATAGCAACAAACATGTTTTCTTTCATAAAAATACAGACAGCCAGAAAAACAGTCTAGGGTCAAGAACATGGCTGATGAAAAGCTTAAATAAGTCTGACAGTATCTTTCATGTCTTTCATGCCGCATTTACAATAATCATCTGAAACAAGTCTTTGAAGTAGCCTCACATGCGCTTGATCTGAGCAACCTCCATTATTTAAAGGCTTGTTAAACTTTGCTTTCTCTGCAAACGCACCGAACAACACCGCAGCAGCGTAATCTGAATGTAAAAAGCCCTGGTAGAAGTGTTTATTTATGAAAAAGGCATCTCTCCGAGTGGTTTGCTCGTTGGAAATGCACTCTAAGATGACGACCTGTTCTGCGGTTATTTTAATGAGACTCCAAAGTCAAGGCGTCTTCTTTCATTCAGTGTTGAGGAAATGAAGGAAACGAGTTGGAATATAAATGGTAACTCTCTTCAATATTTAGTCGTCTCACTCTCTCTGATCTGCTTATTAAGAGCACAATTACCACAGACTCAGTGAACTCAGTTGAATAAGAATACGTGATTGTTTTTTTCCTCTGACAGCGAGTGTAATCTCTTCAAAAGCACTGCACATCATTAGCTTCTGCTCCGGTGACAACGTGTATTTTGTACTGACAGCGGATTTCGTTACACTGAAACAACTGTTTCAAGCCCAGGGGACAACTTTAACATAGGGTTAAATTTTGTTCCCTCTCCAATCACTACGTATTAAAAGCAACAAATTAAAATGATTTTCTTTACTTACAAAATTTATCCCATCTTTAGGCAACTTTGACAATGCAACAAATGCTGAATTCTAGTACACTAAATTACTGGCACATGACCCACAACCGTTCCTGGATGACTGCCATTGACTACAAGCTGGAATGGAAGTGATAAAAGCATTGAATTGTGGGAGGTAGAACCTGAACTGGCGAGCTCGAGAATATAGAATAAGAGAATATTGTAAGAGAATAACCTTCTAACAGACTATACAAAAATATCATGGCCTCTTTGCCTTTGACATTATATTATTATATTATTCACTACTCACCAAAAATACAACTTGATGACTCCTGAGTGAAATATAATTAAAACATGTATTTATTCTTATTTAATTTATTCTTATTTAGCAAAAAAAAAAAGCAAAAAAAAAAAAATTAGATAAATTGAGATAGAAAATATATAATAAAAATGTATAAATATTAAAAACATTGAAATAAAAATATTTTAAAATAAAATAAAACATTAAAATAATAAATAAATACATAAATAAATAAACAAAAATAAATAAATATTAGATAACTTCTAGGAGAAATAAATAGAATTAAAATGAACTTATTTAATTTATTATTTAGTAAAAAAAAACTGTTAAAACATTAAAATAAATACATAAACATTTATAAATATATTTATTGTAATTAAAAACAAATGTTTTAATTTTAAATAAAAACAAAAAATTTAACGACTTTGTGTTTGTTATCTGTAGTTACTCTACCAAGTTTGCAAAGCCAAAAGCTCAACAGACACCAGTAATTTTCTAAAACTGGCATTGCACAATAGATTCATCCCATGATATGAACGCCAGAGCAATCGATCGGAGAGAACCAAAGCTTAAGGAATGAGAAGAATTCTCTTGTTGTGATAAATATAGTACTAAAGCCACAGTATATTCAGGGATACAGTAATACAGTGCTTTTACAGTATGTTCACAAGCCTCAATTCACTCAGAATTCTGCATTTTTGGAGAACTTTAATTTTGTTGAAAGAAAAAAAAAAAAACAGGAAAAAAAAACCTGGCTCATTTGCAAATCAAAAAATGTAATTACTTTCAAAGAGGCTTTGAATGGAGCATTCCTTTTCCGGAGAAGACACTCTGTTTGGTCCTGATAGGAACAGAGCTTAATTTGAAACTAAAACACTTTGATCACTGATGCACGCTCAGTCGGCATAAGCTTTAGTCCATAAAATGGCTTAGTTTCTCTTTATGGAAGAAATTAGGTAGTATTTTACAAATGACAACAGTGATAACCAGTGATTAGCTGGTTTTGTTTAGTATTAATCTCATTAAATCCAGAGAGCGGCAAAAATCAGCCTTTAAGGAATAATTAACAAAAAGTAGCGACGACTACCTTAACTATATTTTTCAGTAGAATGACAGCAGCATGATGCTTTCAAATATTGGCACCAAGCCATTTTTTCCCCGTCTGGTTTCCACTACACACGCTCAGGGTCTACAACCCTCACAGAAAACAAACAAACAAACAAACAACAACAACAAAAATCTCCTCACAAGGTCAAAAATGTCTGGTATGACAATCCTTGAGGCAAGTACCACAGTGTAAGGTTTACCAGGAGAACACACACACACACACACACACACACACACACCTATCTATCGATCTATCGATAAATCTATATGCTGATGTATATTATAATAGTACCTTGCCTAAAACCCCTATTTAGCTCATTTTTCAAGGACAGAAGAAAGCAAGGCGACATCATTAGAGCAGGTACAGTGCTCTTGAATTATTGCTTGGCTTTTTCTGTGATGTACTGAAGCAACCAAAGAGTACAAAAGCTCCAACATGGATAAGTTAGAGAATAATTTGACTGGAACTAATTTATTTATTGAAACGACAGAATGATATAGCACCGCTCCAGTGGAAGGGGGATGAGGCAGATCAGGCAACTGGAACGTTCAAGAATAAATGACGATGAGGAGCGAGAGACTGGAAAAACAGCCTCCACTGACACCCGTGAGTAAAAATGAGTTATTAACAGGTTTGGCGAGTGCTGGTGTGTTCACATCATGTCAGAATTACCATAATTACGTCTTTGTCAAATTTTTAATTATATGGTGCAAACTCTAAATTTTATGAAAGCATCGACTTCTCTAACTTCAGCTGTAAAAAAAAAAAGAATACCACTGAAAATATATTCATGTATTAATAAAGAACTTTTAATGAAAATTCTTTCAGTAGAAGATTTAATTATTCTTTTTTTTTTGACTTTTTAATGAAAATGATTTCATTAAAAGATTTAATTATTCTTTTGACTTGTTTTCCAGTAAAAAAAAATTATCTAAAGATTCTTAAAACTATTTAAATTTACCAAACATTTGGACTTTTAATTTGTTAATCTTAAAGCTGCAGACCGTAACCAGAGAGTGTTCAAAACGATCTCCTTACCTAAGTCCGATTCACAACGGTAAGCTCGTAATAGTGTTTTATAATAAAACCGTACTGGTAGGTTTCCGCGGGAAATTCGAGCATGCAGCCGTTCGTCTTTGAGTCGTTACATCACGTCTGTTTACATAAAGAGCGAGTCTCAGCTAGGCTAAATCACGTGAGTTTGGTGGATCATTTATAGCCTTTTCTCACAGGAGCTGCAATAATCCAAATGACAATCATCAGTGACAACTGGACATTCAACCGACAAAGCAAAAGACTTCAGACTGCGGAGTGGCTACAGAAGTTGAAACGCGAATACACACTAAATACACAGTCGCACAATGCTGATGTTGTTAACGTGAAAAATATGAGAATAAAGTATGAAAATAACAATAATTTATTATTAGATTTAATCAACATTGTACTGCTTTTTTTCTCAGTTGTTCAGAACAAAAATGGTTACTCCTTCAGATGACATTTTCCTGTGAAAATTCTTATTTTGGTCATACTTCCGAGACGTAGAATCTGTGATTATAAATAAAATTTGCGGGATTCAAAGAGAGATGGCGATAATGAGGCAAAACTTACGGACTGCAGCTTTAAATATTAGTGTTTTGTTAATACTTAAAAATTAGTGAAACAAGTCAAAAAATAAGACAATGGTTACACTTTATTTTAAGGTGTCAGTGTTACAGTGTAATTATACATTTAAGTATTGAGTAATAATAATTAACTATACTTACTATAGGGTTTGGGTTGGGAGGAGGGTTTGGTTTAGGATTAATTACATGTAATTGTGCATAATATCTAGTTATTACTGCAGTAACTACATGTAACACGTTTAACAAAATAAACACATATTAAAGAATAAATTAAAATAGTCATAATTCTCTCTCAAGTAAATTTTCAGACATTTTAACTGCAAAATTTGACAAATATTCTTGGTAAGAATAGGATTTTTTGCAGTGTTGTTATCAGCAATAATGGATACATTTACTGCAGCTTTAAGTGTAGAAACTAAACATTTCAGAAATTTGTTTAATCTTTACAAATATACAGAAATCTTAACCCATAGTTTCAGAATACATTTTAGCCATGGACTATAGCAATATACCCCCCAAATTTAAAAAATTTGTAATTGGTTTTTTAAAATAATTTATTTTCAAATGAATTCAGAAACAACAATGATGAAGTGTACAAATGCAATTGAAAAAGAAAAATTCATTAAAAATTTTACACTGAAAAATGACATATTTTGTATTTTCTTAATTGACATTAAATGTTTCTACCAATATTTTTCATTTCCTTCAATTATTCAACCAATTGAAGAAGTTTCCATTGAAGGTTTGTTTAAAGCTATTGAAAGAAGGTCAGGGTGAGGTAGGAAAAGCAGTAAAGCCTAATTAGCACTAAATTAGCTAGAATGCAATAAAGCAGCTATACAGCTCATATTACTGATGTTATAGCTAGTTTGTACACATGGTTAAGTGGTCAGTGAGAACAGAGTGAAGGTGAAGACTCTATTAGAGAAGGCAGGAACACAAGAAGATTGCAAAGATTGCAAAAGGCAGAAACAAGAAGGAAGAAGAATGATAAGAAGTGCAAAAGGCAACCATAAAAAAAACCAAAAGACCTTAAAGTGGCAATCATTGCAAATAAAAAAGGCATACCTGCTGATGTGAGCAGAAAACGCTGAGGAAGGACTGCTGACTGCTGTTGCTGCGTGGAAGAACTAGAAAAGCTGAAAGGAGGAGAAAAGTGAGCTTGAGGAAACTGAGAAAAGATTTTGTCAGATGTAGGTAGTGCCTTTTCTGCTCAGGAGATACGGGCACGTCACTCTGGCTTCCATGCCCAGAAGCCAGTCCAACACGACCTCCAAGGCCAAACCCCTGAAACCCCAAGAAGAACAGTATGTTTGCGACTGCAGTATGCCAAAAACACAGAAGTTTTGGGATAGTGTTTGTGGGACTTAGGAACTGAAAATTAGAACTGTTTGGGAAGAAGATCAACGTGTGGTTGGGATGGGACTTTAAGGAGGAGGAAAGAAAAGAACAACCAAAGAAACTGTTTGCCTACTGTGGGGGTAAGCGGGCATGGGGTCAATCATTTTTTGGCTTCTTTTACTGGGAAGGGGGTCTGGAAGCTTCCAGGCAAAGGAAGGTATGAATTCTCATCAGTACAGGAGATATTTGGAGGACAATGTGATGCAGTCCGTCACAAACCTGAGGCTGCTTGGGAGTTCCTTTCACTTTCAACAGGACAATGATCCCAAGCAATACCTCCAAGTCCACTAGAGCATGGTTGCAAGGCTGGAGGCATTTACAATGGCCATGCAGTCACCCAACAGACAGAAAACTTAAAGAGAACCTCTGGTGGGTGGGAAAGAAAGAAATTGCAGTTGTGCAGCCAAAGAAAGTGACTGTGTGACTGGGCTTTTGCCCATGATGATGATGATGGGAAGAGATACCCGTAGCTCGCTGCAAGACACTTGTGTCAAGCTATGCTTCACGTTTAAAAGCTATTACTAAACTGTAAAAGGATGTTGTACTAAAGATTGAATTTGAATTGGGGGTGGGGGTTGATATAAAAACTGAATGATGTGAGCAGAGAAAAAGACATTGTGGTTATTTCATTATAAATGTGTTATGTTATATTTGTCTGACCCTACACGTGCTCTTTGATTTAATTGTGTAGCAGGATGCTGAATGGAAAAAAAAAATGTCAACTGGCCAAAAAAACAATCAATTTCTGGGGGGTTGAAAATTTTTGAACACAACTGTAAATGATGCTTAAAAAATGCTTAAAATATTACTTGAAAAATGCATGCTACTGCAAATAAAAAAATTAAAAAAAAACTAAAAAAACATATGTTGCAGACCAAATTGGTGCGTTAAACTATTCAAAAGATTTTATTAAGACTATTATGGATTACTACTATCTATTCCACATAAGCATTCCAAGAAATGGTCAATGAACCCCATTTTGAGGGTCATTAAATCCAGTTAAATAGATTATATGCTGTAGAAAATCGGCTGGGATGACAGTGAATCAGTGGAAAAGGATTATCCCAGTTCATTCCATTAGTAAAATAATGTTTTCAAAAAGACATAATCCAAGGCATCAAACTCATACCATGCATATCATTGGTGTGAATGCGCAAGGATGGCCATTCAAAGAATTTCTTCTACCACACACTGCACTATATCAATAAACGCTCTTTTTGAGTGGCTGCAATACTTCGGCACTGCAGATCCAATACATGGAGCGCATCTTTAATGAGCCTGACCTTTAAAGACAGGGAAGGAAGAGCAGACCTCGACAGGGTGCATATAAATAGCTCCGGCACCTCTCTCTCCGTCCAATATTCCTCCATTTTAAAACATCCAACTACTGTAAAAGACTTTGTGCAACACTGAACTGTGAGTCACCCATCTCCTACACACTTGTAATTTTTCTGACACAATGACAACTCACCATCGAGCTGCGCGGAGCACCCCAGGACGGCACCTCCCAGGAGTTCATGGCCTGCTTTTAGCAGCTCCTGCGCAGGACAGCGAGTGGAATCTGCCGTGGAGTCTCCTGATAATCTACGGCATTCAATTCTTTGCCCTAAAACGAGCAAGAGGAGCATTTGGACCTGTACCATTCAGTGTGGCAGCCCAGGCACACATATAGGTCACTAGAGTTAAGCCATTCAGCATGGTAGCCCAGCCATATTAAAACATGCAGTCTTTGGAGAAGCAGCAGAACATGTTATGAACTCAATGAGATGTACAGATGAGGAAGCTTGTTTTCTGACACTTAGCAGGATGCAATATGTTGTGTATTTCTCGTGTCTCCTACTTTGTAGGGTAGTTATTTAAAGTATGCTATTGTACAGCAGCATGTTGAACACACCAAGCCAACGCCAACAAACTAGTGGCGACGAAAGCAGACTGCGGGATTGGTTCACGTCGGCAGCCTCTGGGTCCAAAGTTGCCCTAACAAACCAAACCAACACTCGACACCCACGTAGTCATTTAGCAGACGCTTTTATCCAAAGCGACTTACAAGTGAGGCAATTAGGGGTTAAGTACCTTGCTCAAGGACACTTTATTCATGGTATCGAGGGTGGAGAGAGTGCTGTTCATTCACAATCCCCCCTTTCAATTTCTGCCGGCGTGGGAATCGAACCAGCAACCTTCAAGTTCAAAGCCAGAGTCCCTCACCATTAGACCACTATACAGGAGCATACAGAAGATAACTGTCTGTTTAAGCAGATACTAAAGGGAAAGTGAAACTAAGACTGCATGTATACAAACCATAAACAAAGCAGTACTTGCTTACCGTTTTGAATATCAGTCATGCTGATCACATTCTTTATTCCACTTTGCTCATGTTATTATGAAAATATTCGTGCAATCGAGTGCTCCGATAAGATCTGTGTCTGTGACTTCATGACTTCTTTGCGTGCTTTCATAACTTTGCTTGTATTCACGTGAACCGACTCGTTTGCTATATTGAACAACCAATCAGAGTTATCTCTCTCTCACCGACGGCTCGACGGCGAAAAAAAAAGCAGACGAGGCCCAACTTCAGCTGACGGTGCGGAACACACTGAGAAAACTTAGTCGGCTGACGAACACAAATGACCCGACCCGACTGTCGGTTTGGTGTGTTCCTGCTTTTAGAGGGGAAGGTTGTGGGTTCGATTCCCAGAAAGCACATAAACCAAGGGGCTGTTTACACAACACCATTTTCAAACAAAAACGAAAAACATTTTATACGTTTCGGCTGTTCAAAACACGGAAACAGACGTGCAAACGGGTTTCGAAGTGTGCTTTTCTGTTTTTAGTACTTTGTTGTCATGTAAACGTACCCTGAACTTGAACACACTGTAAAAGCATATACAGAATGGATATACATGTAGAAGACATGAAACATGGCACATAATTGTATGGACTGCATATGGACTGTGAACTGTTGATGGAAAAAAGGATGGAAAAAAACCTGTATACATATTTGCACAACAAAATAACAGCATACAGGTTTGGAACGACATGAGGGTGAGTAAATAATGACAGATTTTTCATTTTTGGTGCACTGCTCCCGTCTCTCCTCAATGTGTTTGTTGATGGCTAGGTACTCCGGCACTCCCTCAGGAAAAAGCTACTCCGTCAAACACGACTGTGTAATCTAAAGAAACAGTCACACATGTTCAACACATCCTGTCAGCTCTTACTTTTCTTCTTTATGGCTGATGAAAATGTAACTTGACATTTCTGCTATAAGATGAGCCTATTGTAGTTTTAATGAGCTGCATATCTTATACAAGCCGAAACGAAGACATAATGTCTTCGGGAGTTTTGCTTTGATGTGTGTCGGACAGCAACGTGATTATTTTAGCGAATGTCCTTTCTTTGCAAATGTCCACTTGGATTTTCTGTTTCTCCCATGTGGAACGACCAGGATGTCTTAAACTGTGGCGGTAATGCAAAGTTTGCAAAATTCCTGACATCCCCTACCTCAACTGTAACCTTGAGCAAGACGCCTAACCCCAGGTCGCCCTGAGGGAATCCGACTGTTCGTCACTCCCAATAAAAATCATCTCTCATGTAACCGAGTGGCATACTCAGGTGATTAAATGCAAAGTGTGACAGGAAGGCAATTTTCAATCAGTTTCACGGCTCTGACAGGGTGTGGTGTTTCAGAGAAAAGGCATCTGTCTTCGCGATATCCTCGAGGAAGGGCTGATGATTGGTCGGCCGGCCTTATAACTCCTTGCGAAGTCTGACTAATCCTGACCTCTCATCTCACGGAGTCGCGATCACAGCTGAGCCCGTCAATCAGGTCTACCACCGAAATATTCAAAAGCTTGGCTCAGAGATCTGTTTGTGGAAGGCCTTCGCCCCATATAGTACATCGATCATTTAACACCTCTGTCTCTACTGCGGAGGGTGAGGGGTTCAGGCTAAACTTGGCAACGAGATTGACAGTTCGGGGAAATCAAAAACATAGACTTGTCTGTTTACATCAGACGTGTTACCTCTCAAAAATCAACTTTTGCATTTGTGTTGCATCTATCAATCCTGCCAAGTTTAGAAATGTGCAAATGTTTACAAGTCTGTTGAGGTTCATAGAACATGTTATTGTATTTAAAATGAATTAGATTAAAAGATAATTTAAAAAAAAATAACACCATCAAGCTATTTAACACATTTACCTAATTGTTTTTATTATTATTATATATATATATTTTAATGGTGTGATATTTAAAGACTGGTTGGAACCATCATGATGGCACAATCATGCTTGTTAAGCTTTAATGATAATTATGTTCATACAAAGAGAGCAAATGATAATCAGGACCATCTGGATTTTGTTTCAAAATACAATTGCCTTTTTTTTTTTTTTTTTTAAATCAAATTAAAAAGGTCTTTTGCTGACAGTTTCTGCCATCATTTAATGATAAATGAGCATGAGTTTTCAGTGCTTCAAAAAAAACCCCAGTATTTGTAAAGATTATGTATCTATACCTTCTTTTTAAGATTCTGTCAATGGCATAGTTACTATACATAGTTCAACTAAACAAAGAAACTGATACTTTTATTAATCAAGAGTGCATTGAATTAATCAAAAGTGACATTAACGCTTTGTAATGTTATAAAAACCCATTTCAAATAAATGCTGTTCTTTTGAATTTTATCTTCACCAACGAATCCTTAAAAAGTCGTATCACGGTTTCCACAAATATTAATCTGCACAACTGTTTTCACCTTTTAATAATAATGTGTTTCTTAAATGTTTCTTGAGCATCAGATCAGCATGTTAGAATGATTTATGAAGGATCATGTGAGTAAAGATGCTGAAAACAGGCCATCACAGGAATTAATCACATTTTAAAATACATTCTGATAGAAGATACTCGTTTAAAATTGTTGTTTAAAAGGCTTTTTGGTCAAGCAAATAAGAAAAAAAAATTTCAAAAAATAATAAAATGACTAAATGTTTCCCATGGACACCCTTCAGATAACTGTTGTCCAGCAGTGTCAGTGTCAGCACTATCCTCATAATACTTGTCACAGGGTTTCTTGAGATAATAACGGTTTTAGTACAATAAAGATAAAGCTAGAGGGACTCCTCTCATGTCCAATTCTCCGTTCGTTTCCATGGTACCTATGTCGAGACCAGTGAAAGTGGGCATACTGTAATTGAGCACACTTGCAGGAAAATCAATCTGCTGTTTGAAGTCAGAACCCGTAGTCCAATCCGCACTCCCTCGTTAGGAGTACTTTCATCCCGGCTCCCATTTCATAGTTATTATCACTCTCTAACTCTGACACTGGCATGAAAAAAGAGCCTTCTCCATTATTGACTTGAGTGTTTTTTATTCTGTGTTGAGAAGTAATTTTATCTGCACAAAAAGCCGCAGGCTGGTTAAAACACCAGCCGTACGATGAATCTTTAGAACCCACTGATTCATTTACTGCAATGCAGCTCCGTAAATGACAAACATCCAGAGCTGTTCAATTCTAGACGTTTGGAACAAATTATACTTTGTTATTATTAATTGTACAATTGTCAAGATATCATTTAAGTGCTTTTTCTTTTGAAATATATACTTTAAATAAGTGCTGAATTAGAACTGTGATTTTGAACAAATAAGTAATGCAATGCAATAATGTTATTCATTAACATTAGTTAATACTGCTGCCTTCAATTGACCCTTCGCCGGCACTTTGATTGACAGTTTGAAATCCGCCATTTTGTCTGACAAAGCAGTCTGGGGAGTTAGTAGATTAGCGTTTTTTGAACTTGAACTTGAAAAATTGTATGTATTCGCGTCTCTCCACGCTTGAAACAACATTCCTTCTGATGTTCATTCATGTTTATTTGATGCTGTAAATGAACTAGTATGAAGAGATGATCGGTTCACGAGCCGCTTGAAGGAGCTACAGCGCTCTGTCCCGACACGTTAAAGAGACACTATACGCTATTTATGGTTTAAACTTCTTAAAAAAATTACAATATTCTAAATGTGAAACTGTTTCATATCAAAAAAAACTAAGCTGCTCTGTCTTGTCTGTTGACGCATTGTCAGTGTCCTCTTTGCTTCCCTTGTCGAAAACATAGCAACAGTAACTAAAGGGGGGGGGGGGGGTGTCTTTGCAAATGGTCAATTGTAAGGTCTACAATGGTTTATTGTTAATTCATGTTTGTTCAAAAAATAGTCACTAAATGTTAGTATATACAACTTGAAAATTAACTATTTTGAACTCTATTGTAGAAGAGTTACCAATAAATCTGTTGAGTGAATGAATGAAAGAATGTTTTATAACCACATGATTGGAATCTGATCTAAAGTTGACTGTCCACTCTGTCTCGCAACTGTTCCCGAAAGCATCGCTGGCCAACTATGGTAGCAAGTTCTGTCGTTCTCAGCATAGTTCAATGTGTTTCCGAAACATAGTTCCAACTAACATTTGCAAACAGAATTGAAAATTTGTGTGGTTTAAATGAAAAATATCGACCTGTGGTTAGAAGCATAGTTTTTTTTGTGGATTTAATAAATCCTTATCTTGAGCAGAATAAGCAAGCTGACATTCAGCACAATCTATCTAAAATCTTTTATTTCGAATACATTCAAATGTCATTTGTCTTTTAGTTTGTCAAGTGAATGAAAATTACCCCAAGCTTTACTCACCCTCAAGCCATCCTCGGTGTATATGACTTTCTTCTTTCTGATGAACACAACTGGACAATAAAAATACTGACTCACCCAAGCTTTATAATGACAGTGAACGGGACCAACGAGTATGAAGCTCAAGAAAGTGCATCCATCCATCATAAACGTACTCCACACGGGTTAATAGAGGCCTACTAAAGTGAAGCAATAGGTTTGTGTAAGAAAACTATCCATATTTAACAAGTTATGAAGTAAAATCTCTAGCTTCCTTCAAACCGCTTCCATATTCAATGTTTTTTGCTTCGCAAACCTGACAACCTTGTGCATAATCCCATTGGATTCTAAAAATAATCACAAACAGTGCATGCAAATAAATGCCACCAACAGCGCAATTCATTCTTAGTTAATTCACTCCTAAATTTCTTTCTGATAAAGAAACATACAGTATGTGACATCTAAAAACAAATCAAAAGGAAACAAGGGAAAAAATCTCATCAGGTGTCGTAAAAATATAAATAAATTGACTTGAGAGGGAAACATTACATGTAAGTCAGTGGTGTACATAGTCATGACATGTTTTTCAATGAAAGCTATTTCTGTGGCGGACGTAATTAGCATGAGGGTCTGAGCATTTTGAGTGATTTTACACTGTTGAACTGGCTTTTAACATCCAATGTCATTAAAGTCGAGGCCTGCGAAACGATTACTCAGCGATAAACTTTTAATAGCTCGGCCGTCTCCAGGCAGAGACGGTGGCTGCAATTAGTGAATCCAGGGAATACACAAAGCGCCACACAGTCCTGTCATTTTTATCTCCTGGAGAAGTGTCACATACTGTGGAAAAGAAACTCAAATTGAATTCGGCTGTAGCGTCTCCTAATCACCACGATACAATGCAGGAGAGCGCTTTTGAATGGCGTCCATTCAAGTCGTATGTCCTTGATTACGGATGCATTGTTCCACATTACTGGGCGACTTCAAAATACCTCTAGAATCCTAAAAGGCAAAAAAACGGCGAGGGAAAAAAATCGCATTCATGTCATTCGCGCTGTCTTCACCCTCTGCAGGACTCCAGCTGTAATTGCGAACAGGACTTGCATTACTACCATGGTTTGGCTGATATTTAGTTATTTTTGAAATCCTGCTGAGTTTGAGCCTTGCATAATGTATTTAAACCCATGAGGAAGCATAACACAACATCTTAAGTTGTTAAAATTATGTTAAAAGAACTGAAATATAATGCTTTGCACAAAAGTTCGGTTGTATATTTAGCTCTTTCTTCCCAGCAAGATGGATATTGCTGAGTCCCTCATTCTTCATCAAAAGAACCAGCCCCAAAAGTACATCTAAAGATGGCTATCTCAAGGCAATTTGGTTTCCTGTTCTGGAACACAGCAAAGCTGCAGGCTTTGGTCTTAATTCATATCACATATTCATCTATATATATTCATCTATATATATCATCTACATCTATATATATATATATAGGTAGTTAACATGCGGTTAACAGGGTATATGTAAAAGATGAATCATCCTGCCAATTGTAAAGCAGGACCAGTGTGAAGTCCACATAGGCAGCACCAATGGTCATTAGTGCCCTCTCAACATTGTTAAGGCCAAATAATAAGGCAGAATGGCATGTATCCTTCAGTTGAAATGTCTATAATGGCAGACACGTTGAAAGAAATGTTGACTATAAATATTCCAGCCTGATTTAATGAGAACATATGAAATGACAAAAAAAAGATACTGTATAATGTTTCATACAAAAATACACATGACCCCTAAACCTATAGTATCAAGTTGAGAATGTGTTGACAGTCTGTGGAGCTGGATGATTGAGCTTCAGAAAACCAATAACATGGTACTGTTATGGACTGCTGGTCAGCAAACACAATGATATAGAAATAAAGGCTTAAATACACAAGGAGACGTGATGAGGAATATAAATGAACAACAGGTGAATGTAATCAGTAGCTGAGGGAGCAAAACTGGCACACATTAGGAAACTAGGGTGGCGTTCCAGTTCGTTTTTTTATGCCCTTCCCTCGCTAACTTCACTCAGTCTCGCTGTCTCATGATTGCTTACGTTGCATGAGTGCCCACTACCGGTGGAACCTTTGCAATGTGCTGAACTAGCAGCATTCTATATGTACATATGTGTTTTAAATATTTAAAAAAAATAATTTATCATAGTGTTGTGTGGTGGGGTATATTAAACGTGATGTGTGGTGACGTTACAATCGTGTTGCATTGTGGGATATGGAGCTGCCTGAAGTGAACATATTTGCTCCCTTGGTCAAAATCGAGGGTCTGTCCATATAAACCAAAGTGGAACGTACTTCAAAATGGATGGGCGCTCGTGAACCGATCATCTCTTCATACTAGTTCATTTATCAAATAAATATGAATGAACATCAGAAGGAATGTTGTTTCAACTGCGGAAAGACGCGAGGACACAATTTTTGAAGTTCAAGTTAATTGAAGTTCAAGTTCCAACGTTAAAAACTCCCCTGACTGCTTTGTCAGACAAAATCTCGGATTCGGGTTATAATTGGTCAGCTCGCCTGTCAATCAAACTGCCAGTGAAGGGTCAATTGGCATTAAAAAATTAATAAATAATAATAATAATAAAAACAAGATGCCCTGTTGAAATATGTGAGAGATATGGTTTATTTAAATGGCAAAGGTAAATCATATATTAAAATTATTGTTACAAATGTGTCAGGTTTTTCAACAAGAAAGACTTCCGCATAGGAGACACCTATGCATTCTCACTCATAGCGTCCTCACTTCTCGTTCCCGCGCAGTGCAATTAGAGAATTGAGATGTCCTTCAAGATGGCTGTCTTTGATTGGTTTCTGGGTCACAGGCTGGAGGACGGAGGTGTGAGGAATCGAAGAAGCATCAATTTGAGTACTGAGAAGCACCCTCTAAGCCCTGTTTGCGAAACCAGGCCTATATGTTAAAAGAATTTTCAAGCCACACGCACACACAAAAAAAAATCATCTCACCCTTAAGTTAAATCTTTAATCCTTTCACTTATGTAAGCTTAAATATATAGCCTAGTATATTCACTTTACTAGAATAACATTTTTAATTTATTTAGGTTTAATAGGCAAAATAAATGAATGAACAAATAAAGTCAATAAAACAAAATAAAGACACGACCAGTGAATGTTATGGATAAAAATGTTTCTTGGAGGTTCTTACATATTCTTTTATCATTTATTGATAAAAACAAACTTAATTTGAATGCTGTCTATAGGCAACATTGCATGCTATATAATAGGCTATAATTAATTGTAATTATTAGGCTAATTAAAAATAAATCCTATCCATTTCTGTTAAATTGCTATGGTCACAGGTTATTCACGCATTTAACTCACGGCCATGTGAAATAGATGTCGTTCCTTCAACTTAGGATATTGAGACCACAACATTAGGATGTCGTTTCCTCAAAAAAATGATCTTGTGACCACGACTTATTGTCACGTTCCCACCAGTTAATATGACGTTCCCTCTAATCAATATCTTGTGGCCACGACATATTGTCAAGTTCCCGCAAGTTAATATGTTGTGGCCACAACAAAACTAACTGAACCGAATATGTCCCCTCCCAGTCGCCGTACTTTCGAACTATTTTAAATGGTTACAGTTTGAGTCAGTTGAATGATTTTGAAGGAAAAATCCTTGCATTTCTGCAATTACAGCTGTTCCGAAAATGCAGTTTCTGCACTGCAATTACCTGCTGAAATGGTAAGACTGCCTTTCGAAGTCAAATATGAGTCAGACTTTTTTTATATATATATATATATATATATATATATATATAAGTGAAGGGCTGCTTCACTACAAAATTGAAAGTTCTGTGCGACTGGCATTAGGGGACATAATTCGACAATCGTATTTGAACGTCAGAAACTTTAGATGGCAGTTCGCAGTAGGCAGTACGGTTTTGGAACAGAGCTCTGATGTTCAACTGTTTGACTAAACCAGAAAATCCAGAACAAATAACAAAAAATATGAAATGTAGTGCATTAGCAGTGATTGAAATATTCTAGGAGACAGAAAAGATTCTCCAAATGTAGTTTTTTTCCTCAAATCAAATAAAGCTCATCTCACAGAAGACGTGAACTCTCCGCAATGAAATCTGTTCAGGGAAATTATAGCTTTCAGTAAGTTTTTGTTTGTTTCACAAGCTCTTCTTTATCCCTGTGATCTCGGACATTGACAAATGTAGTTCCAACTTTATCTAGGCATTATTTTTCTCAAAATCACGATTCAATTCTTTGTGTCTTAAATTAACAAAACATAAATGAGTGCACTTTTAAGAAAGCATTACTTGTTCCAGCTTGACTGATTGAGACAGCCAAGCAACAGCCATTGACATGAATGGACTGCCATTACCTGTTGAAATAGTAGGGGCTTTCCAAGAAAAATATGACTATTATTATCATAGTACCTTTTTTCTATACCACCACTTAAGACTTCAGTATGTTTACTTTCCGTTTACTAGTAGCATTAGCTGTTCTTAGATACAAATACATATCGTAAGTTTCTGGAGAACAGGCAAAAATTATGCATACTATCTGCAGGTAAACATAAACATTAAATGATCAAATATAATAAGTGACTCTAAGGATTATAGGCACTTGAGAAAATATGTAAAACAAGCTGCCAAAGAAAATGATTAAATTATTTCCGTCAATTTACCTTACATTTGTCTGTACAAATGTAAACAAAGTGTCTTTTTTCTGGTAGATTTACGGCCTTACATAAGCCATATTAAAGAACTAAATTAAGATGATGAGACAGAAAATTATATTTATGCTTCAGCCATATAGTTAAGAGATGTCTGAACGTATTTATAAATTTATTACACGGCTCTCTTCATTTTGCGATCAAATATTTAACAAGGCCCGTCTCTATATATTTTCATGTCTTTTCTAGCACTCTAAGCTCTTTCCTTCTCAAATAATACAGCTCAAATCAATATTTCATGGCCAACTTAATGAGTAAATAAATGAATATGTAATAAGCAGGATAACTTACACTAATTTGATCATTATTACAAAATAAACCCCTTCAGTATCATACTGATCAATATGTCAGGGTTTATTTTGCAACAGTTCATCATCTGTGCATCATTATTTCCTTTGTGAAAAAGAAGTACACTTAAGCACACTTTTGAAAAGAGTAATATGATATACTTTAAAAGAATATATTTAAATGCAACCTGAATGTAATGGTTTCAAACACTTGATTGCATGTTAAATAGTAGGAATTAAATACATCTTCATATAATTTTATAATTACTTGTCTTTGAAATATGGTATACTGCTGAATGTACTGACACGCATTCATGGTAAACTAAAATATAGGCTATTTAATATCTTTTTGTCATTTTAATTTAATCGTTTATGCGAAGTATATGAACCTATATATGATATATTAACCTTAAATGTAATACTGAATGACATACATGTGCTAGATATTACTTTACATGTGATTTAGTACGCAAGTCAACACATCAAAATGTGCTTTGAACATAATATCAATAAGCTTCGTTCTCCCACAACAAACATCAGTTCAATCTGATTTGGGGTGTGCCTGAATCAAATCATAATATTCCCTGAGGAAATTACTCAGGATTGATCTCTGTGTAATTTAGTAACACATTTTCAGAGATAATGCTCATATTTCCTTCCATTGTTCATTGATATCTGCAAAGATTCATTCCTACTAATGTGTTTGCATTGTCCTGTTACAAGCCAGCAGCTTAAACTGACCTTTGGTTGGATGCAGTTTATTCCTCTCGGCACATGTAGAGAATCTGTGTAACTTGCATAATATATTTACATTCATATTCTCAGCATATGCCTTCCTACCAAAGTGACTTACAATAAAGTGCACAAGACACGTTAAATGTCAAGCACCAGGGCAAGTAGCTGATCGTGCACAATGCCTGTGAGCCTTAAAGGGATAGTATTTACTCACCCTCATGTTGTTCAAAACCCATGTACGGTGAACACAAAAGAAGAATCTTTGATAAAGATGACAGCTAAATAACAAATTACCAACCAGTAAATTATTCTCTAAATAACAGAACAAGCACTGTTCATTTCTACTACAGCTGTTAAACTGAAAATTCTGTTATTTATTACTCGCCCTCATGTCGTTCCACACCCGTAAGACCATGTTCATCTTCGGAACACAAATGAGATATTTTTGATAAAATATCTATTGATCTAATATCTGATGAGGCTTCTATTGCCAGCAAGACAATTGACACTTTCAAGGCATGATTTAGTGAAATGATATGAATGGACCAAAAAAAAAACAACTTTTCAACAATATGGCAATGGCCGATTTCAAAACACTGCTTGAAAGCTTCACGCATTTCGAATCAGTGGTTCGGAGCGCCAAAGTCACGTGACTTCAGTAAACGAGGCTTCATTATGTCATAAGGGATTCGCAATTACAATAGTTCACGTGATTTCGGCAGTTTGATATGCAATCCGAACCCCTGATTCGTAAAGTTTCGAAGTAGTTGTCATTGCCAGATATTGTTGTTTTGTTTTTGTTTTTTTCGCGCACAAAAATTATTCTCTTCACTTCATAATATTAAGGTTGAGCCACTATACTCACATGACCTGTTTTAAATATGTTTTAGTAGCTTTCTGGGCATTGAAAGTGTTGATTGTCTTACTGGCGATAGAAGCCTCACTGAGACATCGGATTTCATCAAAAATATCTTAATTTGTGTTCTGAAGATGAACAGGTGTAGAATGACATGAGAGTAATTAGTGAGAGAATTTTCATTTTGGGGTGAACTAACCCTTTAAGGAGCCTTCGTACTGACAGAATTCAGCAGGGACGTAGTGTCCCGAAATCACTTATTTTGAATGAGAGTTGGTGACTCAGTCTCCTGTGAGATGCTGTAGTTGAATATGGGCAAGACAGAGAAGTTAATGCAACTGTGAGTGATTTCCCTGTTTTATAGAATTTGTCTCTGTCCACATAAAGCAATATAACAACAACAACAAAAAAAGATTTGTGGAAAACTGTGTAAGAAACTGTCATCATTCTTTGATTCGTGCATTGATAACCATTCATCTTGTTGAAGATATGATGCATTGCGCACTGCTGCAATTTATATACACATGCATTCCCTGTAGAATGTTATTTTGGCGAGTAACACAAATAGTTATTATTATTTAGCTGTCTTTTAATACATTATACTCATTTTTGTTCAACATCAACCAATTCCTGATAGCCAATATGGTGCATTCCTAAGTTTCTTATGCAGGTTTACTCATCAAACACTGAAGCCCGGTTTCACAGACAGGGCTTAGGATCAGGCCTTAGTTCAATTAGGACATTTAAGTATTTTTATAAAAGTTCACTAGAGAGAGAGAGAGAGAAACATCACTGGCGTGCATCTTGAGACAAAACAATGGCATTGACATGTTTTAAGATATGTTAGTGCAAGTTACTTTCAGTTAAAACAGCTCAAACATGGATTTTAGTCTACGACTAGCTTAAGCCTTGTCTGTGAAACCAGGGGATAGAGTACAAAGAGAATAGTCGTGCATATTTAAAGGCTGAAGATTCCCAGAAAGGAAACAAGATAGTTAATTCAGTCATTGATCTAGATATTGCTTTACCCTTAAGATATCTCAGAAACCAATTTATCAGTGGCTTTAGCAGGTTTGGCATGTCTTAAGCCTCCCTGACAGAAAATCAATGGGCCCAATTAGTGTTAGCTGTAATTTCTCTGAGAGATGATGACTCAAATAATAAGAACCTCTGAGATTAATATCCCAGAAAGTAATACTTAAGGGATTTGTGAACTAGCGACAGGTAAAACTGCAGTTAAAAAGTACTCCTAATGATGCAGCGACAGAACTTCCCACCTTTGTGCCATTTAACTAGTTTAATTGGTCTTAAATTTAATTGGCTTCCCTGTTGCTGACTCTGACAACGAAATTGTGCATAAATCCCCCTGAATTACATCAACATTCATGCAGATAATGTTTTGACTCAGCTTCCAAAAAGCGTAAAAAAAAAAAAAAAAAATCTAGATGTTTCAAAGCGACTGATTGTGACTATGCATCATTTGCACTGCTTCTAAGCCAGTGGGATAATTCTTTATTTAAATGGAAGTGGGGGTTTTGTGCACTTCATAAACACCCAGACTCAAAATAAATGCAACTGCGAAGATTATTACCGCCGAGCTGCAATGTAAATATGCAGGAGGCAGGGGCACGAGTGGGGTAGTGCTTCATTATCTATCTGTCTGGCCTACACGCGGCCCTTCTTCAATCATAAAATATTGCAATTGCCGTCTCATTGCTGGCTATCAATCAACAGAGCCACAGTTTGCTCCACTAATGGACTGCTCTGACTGATTTCTCTCAGTGCAGTCATTTGGGCATGGCAGCATTACGTGTCATGGCAAATTAAATTACTGCAAGCAAAACTTCTCACACTCTCTGTTGGGGGAAAGTGACACTGCGGGCCCTGGAGAAATGGGGGTTGTGGGAACGTCACTCAGATTATTTCGAGAAATCATAAATTAATTATGTTCTCATGGCCGAAGCGCAGGGGAGTGTATCGAAGGAATATATAAGTCATGTGATTGTCAGAGGCAGATGGTGATACATGCAGTGGGGGTGGGACGCGAGGTGCTTCAGGCAGGGGGTGTGTGCTGCGGTTCGCCGTCAGATAAGGAGAGAGGCCTCCCTAATTCCATCCGCTAGTCTAATGTGTTTTTAATGCAGCCTGTGACTTATGTTCCTGTCAGAGCGTGCTGCCGCAGAGGGATTCCCAGACAGTAGTGGGCAGCAGGCGAAGACTTAGAAAGGTGGCAAAGATTAATTGACTAGCAGGGGCAAACGCAACTTGATCAAATGTGCATTGATGAGGAAAAAACACAGAAGGGGCAAAACCTATGGAGTGGGGATGAGACACTACAGTCGTCTCAGCATTTTGCTAAATGGGTCCATTGTTCCTCTGTGAATTGGCGCTACAATGCTGATTGACCCCAGACGCTTGCTTTGGGTCCCAAACATGCTAACATCCACAACCTACAAAGGAACTTACCACCTCAATACACCATTGAGAAGGTACCTTGCTTTCCAAATACGCAAAGCATTTTTGATTACATACCACCGTATCTGAACTTTCGAGACTCGCTTCTACATCTTTTTCCACCAAAATGTTGTTGGTTCTTTTATCATAGCAAACGGAAAACTGGAGGAACCACTCTCAGGACCGCTCTAATAAAATTAACTGGAGTTTGCAGTGTAGAGTATGATTTAGGAGCAACTAGTGTTTTGAATCAGACTTGTCAAATAGCTAGTTTGAAAGACTTGCTTGGAAAGGACATTATCCTGCCCCCAATCCTGTGGCATTCAAGTTTCCTTCTTTAAGACCGGCAGGGGACAAAAAGGAACAAATCTTGTAGGTCCAGAACTACCAGTGGAAACCAGCACCTTGTCAGTGGAAAAAGAGTACAAGTTTGCTTGAAAGCACCAGCTCTAATGAGATCTTGGTCCTCCACAAGGTAAAGTGTATCCAAAATGTTTAAGAGGGACTTTGCTTACCTCTTTGATGTGCCTTCCTATCTCCCCGACCTGATAATACCCTTCCGCTAATCATTCAAGTAGGTGCGGGATGGTGCTTGGTTTCAAGCTGGGTTTTAAAATGCATGTATTCCACTCTCGAAGGCCCCGGGGATCATCCTTCCCAGGAAGCCGAAAGTCCGATAAAACTACACAGAGAGTAATGACATGCATTACTGCCGCCTGCATGCATGTGATAGATCAGCTCCTGAAGGTGAAAGCAGACCAGGAAAGCAAGAAAAAAGACTCTGCCACTGCCCTACATCTTCAAGCCTGCAGCAGTAGCGTTCCAAAGGTGAAGGCTTCCCAGTCAGCTGTGGCTGGCCTCAGCCTTGAGTCTGCTCATAAATCTGCACCCTTCTCACAGATGACTTCACACAAAGGTGTTGCCAAAGAAAGGTTACTCGCTGGCTGTGGTTTTATGACAGATCCCAAATCTGATACACGATTGCTATTGAAGGCGAACTGTACATGAACGGGTCTATTATCACGCTGATGACCACATATACATGTAAAGTTATAATACAAATCTAGCATAACAATATCAATTTACCCTTGTTTACTTCTATGAAATCTACAAATTGCCACTAATTGTAGGGCCATCAGTGCCTGGCGATGGCTCCTTTAATGTTCCAAGGCCAAATATCAGCCGCCTCATTGGGGAGGTTAATTATGCTTCATTTCTGGGCCCCATCAAATTCAGTCAAGAACCAACGGCACGCCACCCCTTCCCTCCGCTCTCCGACTGGCTCATCTCTCCACTTATGGGGCATATGCTTCCAAAACCCATCTGAGGTTCAGAGGCTGATGAGCCATGTGGAAAGACTAAGCACAGTCATTCATTTAAAAAGGAAATTACAGAAGCCCAGCGCCCACACTGCCTAGTTCTTGCCTATTTTTTTGGGAGCCAAAATGTGCCTGAGCATTTCCATAATTGGATTATTCCCCTACATATTCACACCCATTTCCCCACTGTGATATTACATTTGATCTAATGGTCAATGCATAACTGCAGGTTGCATATGGAGGATGGTAAAACAGACAAGATCAGTTTGATGAATTTGTGAACAATAGAAGCTTTTGAAGTGGGATTGCCTGTGTGTCGGGGCAACAGTGGAAAGGACTAAAGGTTACAAATTGGCCGCGCGTGTGTTTGTATGACATCGCTGAAGGCATTTGATCCCATTGCTGAAATACAAACACTTTCTCTTTTGTTGTTTTCCTGCTTTCATATGAGAACATGATATTTGTGTTTTATTGATGTCTTTTTTCTCTGTATTACTCCTGTTGACCTCCTGAGACAGCACAGTCAAACAGTGCATGCATTCAGAAATAGTAGCTCAAAAGGCTCTATAACAGAGGTTTACTTAAAAGTATGAGTAAATGTCTTTAGAAAGAAATGTTGGTATCCGTAGCATAATTGTAGCTGTAAAATGCGCATAGATCTCAAAGCTTTATCAGCCGTAATGAAATAATTGGATAGGATTATTTTTCTGCACCATTTTCAGTGACATTGACATGTTCTAATACTTTCAAAGTGATGTTATACGTTAAAATGACAACAAAATCCCATAGACTTACACTGATGGAGAAATCTGAGCCATATCTAGAAACCAAAATATCACAGAGACTTGGCAGTCTTCCTTTTAGGCCCCTGGAGAACAATTCACACTACTCTGACAGACACCGACCAATGCCGCCAACGTCACTTCTCAGACATTCCACGATCCAACAAACATTCAACACGTTCAATCGGTGAAAACGAGGGCTGAACAACGCAGACAGGGGCAACACACTGATCCAACAAAACCCGAGGAAATGTCTGTTGCCGTCTGTCGGTTCAGTGTGAATTGGAATTGGCTTTAGGAGTCCAACTAGAATATTCTAGCAACTCTGAACACACATATATATATATATATATATATATATATATATATATATATATATATATATATATATATGTTATAATATATATAAAACAGCACATATTTTTGATGAATGTCTAGAAAGGCCAACAAATGTGTCTGATTTCTCAACCTCCTTGAGAAAAACCACAGCAAACACGCAGATATGATGAGACAGGGTCGGATCTCAATTAGGTCAGTTCTTGAGAATGTTTTAGATAAGCATTGTGAAAATAAGCAAGTGGATATTCATATATTCTCTTTGATGTGCAACCTCGGGGGAGAATCAAACCCCAAGATGGCATATTTTGAGTTCACTGACGGAATGTTGCGCATGTTTTGTGTAATGCTGGAAGTCTATTGCTAATGAGTCACAGGTGAGCTCAGCCCCAAGCCCCCTCGCCGTCACACTTTACCATGGTTATTGCTGGCGGTTAGGGCATATGGACACGCACACAGTCATTTTTTAACTCTTTATCACAATCACACACTCAAAACAGTTATTGACATAAGACATATTTATAATGGCACATCTCAGAGTGACTCACAGCTGTTTACACATTTCTCAGTTGCAGTCACCCTGTCACCCAGTACAACACATACACTGATGTTTAATTACTCTAACATAACTGGACAGTCAAAGGTGCAGACATCGTTACAAGGTGACTTTAGTGCCTTTCAAAATATTGTTTCATATTTCAAAGCAGGCTAATTGATTTTTTTTTTAGGTGCAAAAGGAGACATCTCAGATGTCTTTCACAGAATTCTACCCAGAAATCCATATTTCAGAAGCCGCTGGAAAGCTGAAAACTTGTTGTATTGCTTTTCAAATCGACCTCCCTGCTTTTTTAATTTTAACAAACCTAATAGGGACTTATGTACATGTGGATAGTGTTGCCTTGCCCTTGCGGATCTCATAGTGCAGTTGCAGATTTCGTGAAGGTCATGTCCTCACCTATTACGGAAAATAGTGGAGAAACCACAGATAGATAGATAGATAGATAGATAGATAGATAGATAGATAGATAGATAGATAGATAGATAGATAGATAGATAGATAGATAGATAGATAGATAGATAGATAGATAGATAGATAGATAGATAGATAGATAGATAGATAGATAGATAGATAGATAGATAGATAGATAGATAGATCATTATAAATAGTTAAAATATTCATTATAAATAATATATTCATGTTGTCTGTTAGCATGCACGTGATGGTGGATTACAGGAAATGACTTATTAATGAAATTGAATGCTAATGAAGAACAACAAACAAAACATTGGTTTTGCATCACTGAACTGTTTGAAATGAAATGGCGTTTGTCCTGTGTTAATGCATTCAAGTGCCTGAAGTTATGACTGATGGACCAGTCACCCTTTCTGCCACGAATGGCAATAATGCATTGATTATGCTGAATAATCAAATTATTCATTCAACAATCAACTGCTGTTGGCAGGCAGATATGCTTTCGTGTACCACAAGAATTCTGCCTTGAGCAATATTGCATATTTATGGCTAATAATCACAAGATTATGGTTTGCATGCATTCTACGACAATAAATAAATAAATAAATAAATAAACACATACTTTTTCAAGGTATTACTGCCAAATAAGCAGAAACAAACACAATGTATTTCATATTAGATGTCAGACATCCCCTGCAAAAACTAATTTCCAATAGATTATTTTATATTAAGTGCTGTCAAATCGATTAATTGCGATTAATTGCATCTAACATAAATGTGTGTGTGTGTGTGTGTGTGTATCTATGTATGTATATACAGTATGCCACATGTGTATATATTGTATTTGCATATTTACAACTTTTGTTTGATGTGATTAATCGCAATTAAATCGATTTAACAACACTCATTATATTAATTGTTTTATTATATATAAAGTGCAAATAGATTAATCACGATTAATAGCATCTAACATAAGTGTGTGTGTGTGTATATATGGTAAGTATACGTAAGTATTAATTGCGATTAATTGATTTGACAGCACTAATTATATCAATCATTTTATATTATAAAATAGATTAATCACGATTAATCGCATCTAACATAAGTGTGTGTGTATCTATGTATGCAAGTATAAATATATACATATATATGTGTGTGTGTGTAAAATGTATTTGCATATTGTTTGATGCAATTAATTGCGATTAATCGATTTGACAGAACCAATTATATTATATTATATTATATTATGTTAATTCTTGTAAGGTGCATAATATGAGTTCATTCATTCAATAGAATTCGTGCAAAAAAAGTGAGTGATGTAGAGTGTGACAAAATTACAGGAAATCCAAACATAAATGCAGGAGAAGCATTTGAAACACATGATAATACCAGGTTATTTTTTTGGCTGACCATTTATGATTGGATCACCAAAAATGCATCTTAATACTAGGTGGAAACAGGGCTTCTCTCTCGCACGCTGGATTTCCGGGATATTGGCGTCAGGGAGCTGCTATGAATATACGGGAGCACTGTTTTGAATAAAGTTTTGTTTATTGCCTACTTTGTGAGTTTTTAATAAAGGACAATATAAATGTCTAATTTATAAATGAATTAAGAATGCATGTCCATGCTGAAAAGAATAAGAATGATTTCATTTAAATGTCACAGTGCTATCCTAGCGGTGGTTGGAGAGTAAAGTTTTGAGCCACAATAAGCGTGCAAGTGACGCAACCATTGCTCATTCAGAGGGTATCTTGTAAGCTAAATTTAATTTGCATTTCTCTCCAGTAGTCACTACTTGTGTCTCCATTCAGTCCTAAGATAAGTTGAAAAATATTTAATTTCACGCCTTTTACAAAGCCAAGAATAGAGTTGAGGACATGTTTCATCATTTTACGGCTTCACATCTCTGCTTTTGAATTTATGTCTGAGTTCATTGTAGCATTTCTCAGTTGAGTGTTTGTTCATTTTGAATGCACTCACTTCAGGCAGACGTCTGGATGCTTGAACGGTGCCATCTGTTGAGTCAGCAGCACGGAAACATTCAAAATGCAGAGACTGCAGCACACGATTCTTCAACTGGAAAGTCGAGAAGCTCAGCTTCGTTACACCAATATGATTAGTTTAGAATCATTTCCTTTGGTAAATGTGGGACACCCAGAGTGATTTACCTTCGATTGCTCTATAATGAGAAAACAAGGTCTTTGCTGCCTGAATGACAATTTAAAGAAGACCTTACTGAATCCCTCAGCATCACAGTAGCCAACAACAATCAAAAAATGTTCTTAATATCACTCCGTATAATGAATTTGCTGCGTTTTAGATGATGGGAGGCACTTCCTGTTTGGGGAGGTTCCAGTCAAAAGACAAATCATTTCAAATCATAAGGCTGTGCTATATAGAATCCATATCCATCAGTTTGACTGAATGACCTGTAAAATTTCCTTCATCCGACATCAGGAGAATAACGGAACGCTTGGTATTTCAATGTGACATGTCTATCAATATCTATGGCAAGAGCTCTCTTCAGTCGCTGCATTCTTTTCCTTATGATTATTTTCCTTTTTTCCTTTGTACTCGTAAACATACTTTGTAAACATATGAAAAAAAAAATACAACATACATACACTGTGCATTTATCGTCTGTTCTCCCAATTTACATTCCAATAAATAATTCACTGGAATGCACTAAGAATGTTTAGTTTTCTCCCCAAATACTAACATCTCTTTCCAGGTTTGTCTTCACATGGATGCTTTAAAATGTAATTGCTGCTTTTCACTTCTAATCCCGATTAGCAGTGTTTACTGGATGTTTATGAAGCAGGTAAATATTATAGTAAATGTCTGTCAGAATGAAGGAAATCACTTTGAAATATTTCCTTTTAAATTTTAACGTTCAATATTGAAAGGGCAAGTAGAATAATGTCATCTTACTGTTCAAAGTTTCTGAAAATTCTTTATTGCTTTCATAGAGCAAACCTTTTGCTGATTGTTTACAGTTTAACGGAAGTTACTCGCATAATTCAGGCAAAGCATCATGGGGCATATGACAAAGGTGGTGTTACAAAGGGGGGAATTAAGGCAGGCAGAAATGAGAATCCAAGTGCAAGGTAGTTTAACAATAATGAACATAAAGTTGGAACAAACACAGGGAAACAAGGACCATGAGGGACAGCAAACATCTACATCTAACGACTGACCGAGAACAAGTAAAACACAAGGGCTATTTATACACAGGGGCAAACAAAGCTTAATGAGATATCAAGTAACAAGACACACCTGGGGAGATTAATCAACAATCATTGCACTAAGATAAGCTGACCCGTGTTTTCCGATCCAACAGTCGAGATACTGTTGCTCAAATTGCTCAAGAAGTTAATGCTGGTTCTCATAGAAAGGTGTCCGAATACACAGTGCATCAGTTTGTTGCGTATGGGGCTGCAGTCAGGGTGCCCATGCTGACTCCTCTCCACCGCCGAAAGAACCAAAGTTGAGCATCAGAACTGGACCACAGAGCAATGGAAGAAGGTGGCCTGGTCTGATGAATCATGTGAGTTGCTTTCCTGGGGAACACATGGCACCAGGATGCACTATGAGAAGAAGGCAAGTCAGCGGAGGTAGTGTGATGTTTTGGGTAATGTTCCGCTGAGAAACCTTGGGTCCTGCCATCCATGTGCAAAAATGGTTCAGGAATGGTTTGAGGATCACAACAATGAGTTTGAGGTGTTGACTTGGCCTCTGAATTCCCCACATCAATCCAGTCGAGCATCTGTGGGATGTGCTGAACAAACAAGTCCGATCCATGGAGGTTCCACCTCTCAACTTACAGGACTTAAAGGATCTGCTGCAACATCTTGGCGCAGATACCACAGCACACCTTCAGGGGTCTAATGGAGTCCATTCTTCGACCGGACAGGGCTGTTTTGGCAGCAAAACAATATTAGGAAGGTGGTCATGATGTTATGCCGGATCAGTGTATGGCAGGTGGATATGGACAAAGGAATTAGATAATTGCAATCCACTGGGTGACGTCAAACATTATACGGTGTGATTACGGCCCATTAGTGTGAAATTGAATGGGAAGAAGAATAATTCCTGCCCCTTCCGCAATTGAAATGACCAGTAACGTATTTAATAGAAGAATCAAAGTCCTGTCTTAAAGATAAAAGAGACAATCATTTAAGCAAAAAACACAATAAAATGACAATGTGATATTTAAGCATAACATTTAAATGTTTCAGTCTTTTCATTTTTGCATGAGTTGTACTTACACGACTGGACATAGTTGAACCACCGAGTGAACTGACTTGCTGCCTAAATCGCTGTTTAATCATCCATCATCAACATTATTCCAATAGAAGTACAGTTATACTCATTAAAATACCAACCTGCATAATGCAAAGAACCGTTAAATCAAAGAAACCTGATGTGAGATTTCAAATTTCTCCTGTATTCACAATAATACATGTGTAATGCACGGAAACACCCTCACACTAATAACAATTCAGACAAATCAATATAATATATAATGTTTATACATTTTATCGACATATAAAGTAAACTTTAATATAACAATGGTTGTTTTTTTATAGCTAAATGATGGTAATCATGTATTCATAATGTATATAATTCAATATTTTAACATCAATCATCAGCTGTTCGGTCTTATTTTTCCTCATCCATCAACATTTCAGGCACAGGATTAATCAGCCGACACAACATTAAAAAAACCATCTGAATTTCTTGAAATAAAATCCTTCTATCGCATTCTCTTGAAAGTGAATTAAGAATCCACTCTTTCTCTCCTCATCCACTCTCTTCTGCCTTAATCACTCCAACTCAACAGGTGTCTTTGCACTTTTCTCTCAACAAGATGGCTGCCAACTGAGCACAACATTTGTACAAAAATAAATAAATAAATCGCCCTCTAGAGGGAAATAGGGTGCATTTCCTCCCCACTTTTACTGTAAATCCTGTCAAATTCAAAAAGGCTACAAGATTGTGTCCATTTACTTTGCAACCAGATTATCTAGTGCTGTCCCAAATAGTAAAGAAAATAAAATTTTGCAGATATACACATGTATTTTGATGACTAAGACTTTGACCAGACAGAAAGTCATAGTTTCTTGCATACCTGCACACCTGACTAACAAGTAGCAAACCATTGAGGTTCATGGCTGTGCCTGTGACATTACTTTGTAATCCCTTCTAGAAATCTGCACTCATTACCTGATTTTATTATGCATTTATGCTTAAGAAGACCAGAAAAATGTGTGTTAAATGTCATATACTGCTTTCTGTAAGCCATCTCACCAATGTTTGACTGCAGGCCATTAATGATGCTTCCCCCATCCATGTATCATGGACATGTGCTAGTTAAACTGATCATTTTAGACGTTAACTAAAATTATTTATACGAAAAAACTGAATAAAAAATTGTACCAACTTGGAAACTGTTATTTTTTATGTCAATTAGAAATGCATTTAAATGGTTTATTCCAAAATATGTTGTTTAAAGCTCCTGTTCTGAAGTAATTCAATCCATTTCTGCAGGCATATCTGTTAGATTTTAATTTTCCTGCTGCTTTCATTATGGCGCGCTTAAAAAGAGAGCATTAAATAAGTCTTACGGCAATTATTCTTAATAAAATCACAATCACAGTGCCGCCATATAGAAAATTAGATATGGTTTAAATCATAAATTATATATATATATATATAATTCTGCTTAATGTTTGCTTCAGGTAATAAACAATGTTAAAATGCAAATTCCACTTCCTTTTGAATAAAGCACAATCTATAATACTACATGGAAAAATGCTGCACTTGTGTAGTGTATTTGCCACTGTGTGTTTTATTGATTTTCATTGATTTCAGTTTGCCATTTAACACTGCGCATACACTCAGGCAAAAACAAATATCCTGGACTAAACCCTTCTACAGTTGAATCCTTGACTTCCTATGTGCAGCAGAGAATCATTGTCCATATAGGACTTGTGCTCTATCATTCTTTGCAATGAGTCCCCCAGGGCTTTGTACTAAGTCCAGTACTATTCACCTTCTGACCCTAGAATGCACTGCTCAACATTAAAGCATAACATCATTAACTTTTCCATTCCAGAGGTATTGGACATATCACCTAGAATTAGATGTCTGGAGCAAGAACACTGCTATCTTAATGATGACGACAACCGAAACAACAAAATAAGAGATTGTTTACTGCTCTACTCCTGAATTTCAGCAGTGTAGCAAAGGAACTGAAAATTGTTTCAAAGACATGGAATAATAAAATGATCAAACAGGAAGTCAATTTCAAACTTTGATATTAGAATATGACGAAATATTTGCAATTTATATGTTGCTTGCAAAATAAAACATTCGTGGATACTTCTGAATAGCGACAGCAATCGTTAGAAACAGCAAACGTAATTTCCAACAAATGACACGTATTTTAGACAAACACTAGCCTTGCCCCAAAACTAGCAACATTGGCGAAACCAATAGGTGTGTTCGACTTGAAGAGGAGCCATCTGCTCTCTAATTGCTCTAGCGGTACTTTGATATCATACACTGATCGGTCTTCACAGCGCCACTTCTAGTCAAACACATCTATAGACTGCATTTAACTTTACTTTTACGCTCGTGAACTTCCCTAAGCACGTGCCCTCGGAGGAATCCCCACTGACATTTTGAAGTGCATTCAACTTCATCAAGTGGATGAGGGAAATTTATTTGAACAGACCCTCAACTCCTCGATTTTGAGTCTATACTCAATATGGACAACTCATGCTGATCCATAGACCACAATGCAACACAATTGTTTATAGGTGTTTATAGGTATTTAGGCCATTTTGCTCGAGAGGTTAAGGATTTTGGCAATACGTCATTTTAAAACACAAAAATACAGAATCAAATAATAAAATAAATACAGTATAAATCATATATTTTGCACTAATTGTAACCTATCTTGGGAAATATTAATGTATTTGTTTTTTTTCTGGAGAATGAAATGATTTTTTCACTGACCTTCTTTACTCGTTTCCCTTCGAGTGACCTGAGATAACTCCACGCAGCCCTCCAGAGACATACAGATGTACGCCGTTGATTTAGCGCGCTTGTTTTTTGCTTGTTCTATTGGTAGTGTGGAACAGGCTGTAGGCGGCCGGCAAATTAGAAATCCTCTCTAAGCTCAATAATTAGCTGCACACCCTTGAACCTGAGGAAAACTCCTCAGTGACATGAATGAATTGAAGTTATTTCCAGAAGTCTTACACAGAGTGTGGTGTGCTGCGAAAGAGAACCAATAAATCCCAGTCAAAACTGAGCTCATCGAAACATTTCAAGGACATCTGGACACAGCGGTATGTGCTACAGCAGCTTGGAAATGCTATATATGGAGTGCATTGTTTCATTCGAAAGAATTAAAAATAAATAAATAAGTAAACGGTTGAACAGACAATATAACCTGTAAAAAAATAAAAATAAAAAAAATAGCCATATTAGAAATATTACTTTACTCTGTCAGAAAGGCAAGGTGGGGATTTACAAACCTTTGGTACAATTACCCCAAAATATGAAATATATAGAGAATACATGCTTCGAGTGGAAGTTTAATATAATTCTGAATTGGATTCCAATATAGAATTACACGAGTGAATGTAATGAGGGTTACATACTGCAAGCTAATAAGCTAAAATCAATATTTCATGTTTAATTTATTTGGTAGGCCTAGTTATCAGAGGGGTAATTGATCAGATTTTTTTTAAAGTCATACCTGTTTGAATAGCATCCCAGCTAAGTTGTTTAATAATAATAATAATAAAATATTTTCCACACACATGCATATTCAAAGACTCACTTTTACATAATTTCATTTTAATGCTTTAAATCATTTAATATTAGCCCATATTTTGCTATTCCAGTTGTTCCCTTAAAGCTTCCTCAAATGTCCTCAGGAAAGGTTGTTGTTAGAAATCACTTTTCCAATAGCTTTCCAAAATGCCACTGTGGTTTGCTTAGGGTTTTATTGTAGGCTACCTATTCATCAGTGCTGCCACTCTGAGATAGGTACTTGACATGTGTGGGAAGAGCACTACAGATACGTTTCCACAAGTTTACAAGTTTAGGTTTCTTCATGGGCAATTCAGTCGTAGCTGCATGGTGATGGCAGAGAGATATTCCAAAGGGTTCATATCTTTACTAGCCACCAGACCGCCATGGTCCATTGATCCAATGAGGTAAGCATTAGAGTGGCCTAATTAATTTTTAGGTAAAATACTTAAATAATGGATAACTCACAGTTTAACAGTAACTTTGCCAATTTTCAACTCGCTATATTGTTACAATGTCGGTAGTATCTGTAAAGCAACAATGTTTACACACTCTGTGTTACCTGGACCAAGAAATGTTTAGTTGTCAGCAAATCTTTTGACAGCTCCAGGGCTTTCGCGAAAACTACAGATTGTATTTCGCAATTTTTTGTATCCCTGCCCATGGACAGTCGGATTGACATTGGGTTACTGACGGAGCAGTTATTATAAGGGTAGGTTTATCTCTGAAAATGTCTATTCTGTAAAGAGCATTACAGAACAAATGAAACACAATGCTTTCTTAGCTGTAAGCGATAGAGTTTCGCTTCAGGAAGAGGATTTTTTTTTTCAGTTTTTCCCCTCCGTTTTGCCTAAAACACCATTTGTGGTCATTCAGTTTGAAATGTCGACCACAAACACAGAGGTTTTTCAGATTTTCTCTCCATATTTACTATTCTTTGCAGTCTTTAGCCATGGCCTAGAACACGCTGGATCCTTCACTGGAAACTGAAAGTAACTCACTCCTGCTAAATGTTTATACTTTGAATTCTTGCTCCTGGGAACAATACAAGTCGGCACCATTAAGACTAAAAGTTTGCTAAGAAGTATTTCCTACTAAATCAAGACAGTATTTGACTCTAGTCAAGGGTATCCATGTAACAGGTTGGTGTGAGTAGCCTTGGAAGGCAACATGCCTAGTGCAAGTTTTCCTGCCTATTTGGCAAAAGGAAAGACAACATCCTTTTTTTTTTTTTTTTTTACATTTTTTAGAGAGCCCAGGACATGACATTCAGGACAAATATAGCAGGCTAAATCGTGCACACGATTTACTATTTTGTTCCCTCGATTCATAAATCGCAAGCACGATTTTCGCAAATCAAGGTAACGAAATGTTAAATCGCGATCACGATTTCGCAAATCGAGGTAATGAAATGATAAATCGTGCGTAGGAATTAGCAAATCAAGGAAACAAAATGGTAAATCGTTAACATGATTACGCAAATCGAGGTAACAAAATGGTAAATCATGAGCAGGATTTGGCAAATCGAGGTAAGGAAATGGTAAATCGTGAACACGATTACGCAAATCGAGGTAATGAAATGGTAAATCGTGAGCACGATTTAGCAAATTGAGGTAAGGAAATGGTAAATTATGAGCACGATTTAGTAAATCGAGGTCAGAAAATGGTAAATCGTGAGAATGATTATGCAAATTGAGGTAACAAAATGGTAAATCATGAGCAGGATTTGGCAAATCGAGGTAAGGAAATGGTAAATCGTGAACACAATTACGCAAATTGAGGTAACGAAATGGTAAATCGTTAACACGATTATGCAAATTGAGGTAACAAAATGGTAAATCATGAGTATGATTTGGCAAATCGAGGTAAGGAAATGATAAATCGTGTGCAAGATTTAGCAAATGGAGGGAATGAAATGCTAAATGGTGCAATTTTTCTTTAATTTTCTTTAAGGTTCTTTCATTTTCTCTAGTCAGTTGGCACTGATTTCAAGAAATTATACAGGTTTGAAACAACATGAGCGTGAGATTTTTTTATTATTGGGTGAAGTATCCCTTTAAATGGAGGTGTTTCTTAATATGTAAAAGACAAACAAACTCAACACTATTATAATAGTCTTTATGAGATGTGGAGAAAAAAAAACGCACAACATCAGTTTTAGCTGAAGCACAAGAAGGTCTTTGGATGATTCTCAAATGATGATGAACACGATCATCAGATTTTATGCAAAACTGTTCATGCAGCTCGAGTGCTGCTGTCATAAAATTAAAAAGGGGGCAAAACAAATACATTCTGAAATGCGTGTAAAGTTCTCAATTAAACAATATAATTAGCATGAAATCATTTGTATTAAATTAAAAATGAATGCAAAGTAGCAGCATTTTCACTTGACTTTTGGACCCCAGTGTAAAAAAAAACAAATGCATCAATATGCTGAAAATATAAAAGATCCTGACCTCATGAATCTCTATTCTGCTGGAGATAGAAGAGCAGCCCTGCTTTTAGCTCTGGCTCTGCTGATGCCTTCGCTTTCTAAATTGCAGTGGCGATAATGGGAGCAGATACAGTCGTTTTCAAATGGACTTGCACTTATCATATTTTCGTTTGCTAGGGATGTTACTTCTCACATTGTCATTCACCTCGCGCATCAGTCTGGTGGGCTTTTGATCGCTGGGCTGTGGGCCAGGTCAGAGTGTGATTTAAGGTTTCTTTCATAGTTTAAGAACTCCCGGTACATTGGATTTTAGTGTGCCGAGAACTACTGGAGGTCGTCCGTGTGAGGTACGTGCTGTGTGCTGATGTATTTATGCCAACTAACACATCATTAGAAATGCACTCCACACAGATGAACTTTGATAGATGGTTTTAATAAGCAATAAGCCACTCGGAGTCATGCATTACAATGAATTTTACCACAGTTTAGGGCTGTTAAAACCCCCCTCAATCATGGTAAAAATCAATGTAACATACGGGTTCAAGTGCCTTATGGCTTTCATTAAACAGAAGCAATGGCAGCATGATAAAAGACATTGATGTTCAATAAACCATTAAAAGAACTAATAATCCCAATAAACAATTGTTTTTCCAGATCGTTTGTTGGTGTAACTAGGCTGTTTTCAGTTGCCAAGCAACATAGTAACTTGGCACATTAATATACACATCAACTACTTACAGTTGTGTGTAAATATTTACATAGGAACATAAAGTTATTATATTTAGTGGGGGTTTTTTTATATAAATGTCATGTTCATTCACATTTTCATTCAAATTCCCATTACAGCTTTTTCCAGACAATTTTATTTTTTTATATAAAAAGAAAAATACATTTTAAAAGCATAACACATTGAGTACAAGAAATACCATAATGTACAGCGCATCCGGAAAGTAATCACAGCGCTTCACTTTTTCCACATTTTGTTGTTACAGCCTTATTCCAGAAGGTATTAAATTCATTATTTTCCTCAAAATTGTACACAATACCCCATAATGGCAACGTGAAAGAAGTTTGTTTGAAATCTTAACAAATTTATTGAAAAGAAAAAATGAAAAGAAAAATCACATGTATATAAGCATTCACAGCCTTTGCCATGACACTCAAAATTGAGCTCAGGCGCATCCTGTTTCCACTGATCATCCTTGAGATGTTTCTACAACTTGATTGGAGTCCAGCTGAGGTAAATGTGACATGATTTGGAAAGGCACATGCCTGTCTATATAAGGTCCCACAGTTAACAGTGCATGACAGAGCACAAACCAGCAGGTAGAGCTGATAAATATGGGCAGACCTCCGAAAGGCAAGTCTATGAGGAGAGGGTCCCTTTAAAGACAGCAATAAGCAGTTGCTGACAACTTTGAGTAGGTACATCTCAAGATGAAGATTTTGTCATGCTATAGACCATAAAGCTCCAGGGACAGATGAATTTCTCAGCAGGCCAGAATCACGTTCAAAGAGCAGTTATCTCACTTGTGCTCTGTAACATGCTGTAAGCAGACCCATAGCTGTCAACTGGTTTGACAGTAATCCCCTATAAGAGCCACTATGTGCGTGTGTGTCAGGAGCTACATATGTCAAATGGTAGAAACTCCCACTGTGTGTGTTTATGTTGCTGCACCTCATGGACTCCATCCATGCCAAACTTGCTCACGCTCTGTTAATCACATCAGCAAAATGATACAGAATGCGAGGATAATAAAACAATGAAAATCAGGTTTTCATATGTTTTGTTATTTGTTTACATATCTATGAGCAATTTTAAAATTTTAACTAAAAAAAAATTGGTTTAATTTTTCAGCTTTTCATCACCTAAATGGACATTTTTGAAGATAGATGGCATATTAGTCAGAGTAAAATTGACAGAATATTGACAAAAAACGCTAAAACAAGAAACTAAAATAAATACTCTCATGGCAAATCATTACTATTTTACGTTTTGGCAAATTATTGGCTAAATTATTTTGTCCACCCCACTTACAGATAGGACATTAGTGCTTTCTATTTTTTTTTTATATAAAAATTGTATGTTTGAATCAACATTGAACTGACTTTGGCTGAACAATGATGTGGTTATGACAAGAAACAATAGCAGCCAAGTGAAAATAGCTATATATTCTATTTACACAAGGCTATGTAAAAGTAGCAGTTCTTTGCAATAAGTGTGAGTAGTTGTTAGATTCAACTTAGAAATAGCAGCAGATACTATTTGCACCTCAGTATTGTTGTACATTAACAGGATGCAATAATGACATAGAGTGTAAATGATTATATTTATCAAAATTATTAAATGGATGGCGACGTATTGGGAAAACAAAGCCCTCCCTACACCTATCCCTAGCCCTACCCGATAAAAAAATGTATTATTAAACACTTGTTAAGCACTTTAGTTCCACGTTTTTTTTTTTTTTATTAAGAATAAATGCCTTTCTGACCTGATATGTGATGGGAAAAGGAAGAAGAGCGAGTTCGGTAAAAAGGCAGATTCAAACTTGGGTCGATCGCATCAAAAGCTACTTCCATGAGCCACACTCCCTACGGCCTACGCCACTGCAAACATTGAGTGGTGTGTGTCTTTTTTTAATCTTGTGTGGCCCAACCAGACACTGGTTGGTGGAGCCTTTTCTGACAAGACAGGCTATTTACACTTAGTGTAAATGTAACGGAGGCCAGCTAGTAGTTGCTGTGCAAGTAAACCTCACTCCTCTGACCTCAAGAGATGCTCTAGCGACAAACGCTAGAGGTTGCAGCCTCTAGCCTCCTTGTTAGAGCATCCGACTCCCATGCCGGAAGACCAGGCTTTGAGGCCCGCTCGGAGCAGGTCGAGTAGGACCTGGGTTACACTGGTGCCGTGACCCGGATGGGAGTGAGGTTTAGGGGGGTGAGTGTATTGGAAGCCAGCTAGTAATTACTGTGTGAGCAAATCTCACTCCTCTGACCTCAAGAGATGCTCTAGCGACAAACGCTAGAGGTTGCAGCCTCCTTGTTAGAGTATCCGACTCCCATGCCGGAAGACCCGGATTCCCAAGTAGGACCCGGGTAGATGGGTTACATAAATAGACACTCCATTTCTTTTAAAGCTGCTGTACAGCTGAAATTAACACCATTGAATCACTGACTTGACCATTTTATATATAAATCAGTAGTTTGAATTTATTCAAAATCGCCTCCTTCTAAAACAGTTATGTTTTCTCATGAGATAGAGTTTTCTTGGAAGCCATTTTTTGCTTAGACCGTTTCTGATTGTACTTAGATGTTCTTTTGCTTGTCATAAAAAAGCAACGTTTCACTCAAACGTTTTCTAAGTCCTCTAAGTACTGAGAGATCTCTGTGCATTGTTCATAGCATTTTTCATACCTGCTGCTTTTCCCCTGTTACTCGTGTAAAGTTCAGCCGTGTTTAGCTGCAATTGGCGTGTGATTTTTCCTGTACCTAGAATCAAAGTCTAAAACCATCCACAGAGGCCAATTCAACACAGCAGGATGCGACAAGAGGACGGATAACGTCTTTTTCAGACTCTAGGTCTGTCAGATGGCCGTCTGTGAAATATGTTCGAATGAGGCTGCTGAGAAAAACAACAGTGGTCTTTTGGTAATAGTTTTAGCATTATAAAAATGTGATATTTTGATATTGTAACGTGATATTATGATATTATATAATGCGATAAATTATTTTGTCATTGTGAGACCGAAGGATATTTCTCTTACGCAAAATACACTTTCAATGCCCACACGCTTGTCAAACAACCAATCAAGCTGGATCAAACTGGATCATTTCCACAACATTCATTTTACCCGTCATGCATATTTAGTCTAGTGGCGAGAAGTGTGGAATGTAAATGGACCAAATGGGACATATTGAATTTCAAACTGAACTGCTGTTTTAATGGTTGGTTAGAGGAACTCTTTTGGTTGTGGCTAAAAAAAGTATGTGTTCAAGCTTGATATCGGCACCGCGGAGAGAAATGAGAATAGATCCTTTGAACACAGCTGCTCTGTCGTTGTTTATTGCTCCACATCCCTGAGAACAATTTGATCACATCGAGCACAGTAGGTTATCTGAGGAGTTTTTCGTAAGTCTAAATGAATAAAATTTCCATTTGATGTGACCTAATAATTGAGTTTAATAGCACAGAGTGGGGAAAAAAGCGTATGAGATGCTGTGAGGGGAAAAAAATATTTTATTATAACCTTATGCATCAGCAATCGAATGTGAATTTGAAAGAAGCCACACTTGCAAGTTTGAAGCAATATTTCATTTTGATTCCTCTCTATTTCCAAGACATTTGTTGCATATTTAATGCTTGTCCTCATTCTGAATGAGGGGAATAGCTAATCAGGATATGAATATTTAATTCCTTCAGTTTATTCACCTTGAATCCCAATTTACAGGGCATGGAAAGACATTGACATGTGTAATAATTTCTATAATTCCTGATTTGTTTTAAAAGAGAGAGAGAGAGCGAGAGAGGGAGAGAGAGAGAGAGAGTGGACTGTTGCATGTTTAGGTTGAGATAAAAAAAAAAAAAAACAATAACAGAAAGCTATCAAGATATGTTTCTGGAAAAAAGCCAGGTTACTAGCAGCTTTCCTCGTGCACCTGCTGTTTCCATGGTGATTGTGATTGGATAGTTAGCGCTAGGCCCAATCAGGGTCTATTGGTGGGGAGGGGTGCTGTAAGACAGTTAGCCAACACACGGATGACACTTCGATAAATCAAACGCCGGGCAATCAGAAAACGATCTGGAACTAATTGCTCTTGGTGAGGAAGAGACATGGAGAATCAATGATTTCTAGCAGTGGAAGCAAAAAGCCTTGTTAGATCTAAGCGAGATTAGCTTAGCATGATTCATATGACTTCATTATGAACTTTAGGTTAAGTTTGTGATGAAGAGCATGGAAAGCATCATGGTTTAAAAAAGGATACAAAGGTATATTTTCATTTTCATACTGCTGGTTCGAGAAAAAATAGGGAAATTGTCCAGCTTACGTCTTTGCCGTTTAGTTGACCGTGTTGAAATATCATGGCTGTGACAGAAAAGACAATTACTTAAAAGTCACTGTGAAATCATTTTGCAGTATTTGTTATAAATGATTTGTCTGTGCACATCTTTTTTTTTTTTTTCATGTGCGTCCTAATTTTTCATCAAAACAACGTCCCCTCTTCTGTGATGATGCGTTTACTGGCAAGAGGGTGGGGCAACCTGTCACTCACGTGAGATTGACCAATAGCAAACCGCAGCAATCCAAACAATCCAATCAATTCCTGATGGACAAAATCAAGGCCTACACTGTTATTGTCACAGACACAGTATAAATAGAATGTGGTGTTGCAGAATAAATATGGGCAGAAAGGACCTATGGGGCTGACTTCAATATTCCCTGATTTTGTTCGAAACATTTACATAAATAGCTAACCAAATTTAAGGACAGCAAGTTGTTTTTTTTTAAATATACCTCTTCCTTCTGATAGCACGTAGGTAGTTAATTAACATTATTTTTAATAATGTTAAAAACAAAAAGGTTTTTAATGTTTTTCCATTGCTCTTTTCCAGTTGATTATGTATTTTACTCGACTTCAGCTGGTGGTAATTTAGAAAATAAATCAAATGCAATGTTTCATTTGTGTGAAGAAAATTTCAGTGACCATCTCTGACTTCAAAGCTGAAATGTTTCAATTTTCAAAACTTAAAAGGATAGTTCACCCCAAAAAGGAAAATTCTGTCATCATTTATTCACCCTCGAGTTGTTCCAAGACTGTATGAATTTCTTTTCTCTGGCGAACTCAAAAGAATATATTTTGAAGATCTCACATCACGAAGCAAAAAGGAGACAGACAACGCTTCGACAGACAAAACAGAGCAGGTTACTTTTGATACGAAACAGTTTCATATTTAAAATATTGTAATTTTTTTAATAAGTTTAAACAATAAATAGCGACATTAGCAGATCTGTCTAAACATCACTCCTTATAATAATTTTATAAATTCATTAGTAATTTTATCTATTTTACTGTAGTGTTCTCCTTTTTAGTGGATATATTGATTGACAACCCCAGATCTGTTTTTCTCCACTCTTATTAAACACAAAACATTCTATTCAAAGTCTAAAAATATAATGATCATAAAAAGTAAAAACACCTGCTATGGATAAGATGGGCTTATCAAATGTGCAAAATCAGACGGTAGGTAGGTGCCTCTGAGCACAGAGAGACCACTGACCCATAGTGGGCTCTGATATCACTTTAATGACAAGCTTCCATGTCAACAGCGCTGGAGAGCACTTGACTGTGAGGGTGACTAAGAGACGGCCTCGAGGCCTGCGCCAGCACTGTGTTTTTCATTTATCTAAGTGAATGGAGGATGCATCGCACTCTCTGAATTTGCATTCCTGCCCCTCTCTGCTGTTCATTAATGGCTGATGAATGCAGCTGTGCACAAAAAAAGGTGTGTTAAAGTCCTTTAGCGTGGCTCATGAATACTTTCCCGCTTTCATTTTCTGTCTCCTCCTCCTCTCGTGGTGGTGTCTAATGTAGGTCATCTGTCAACCACCCACCCATTATTCTCTGTTACCTTTATGGCAGAGAGTGAAGCAGGAGTTTTCACTTTGCCTCCGGCCAAAGGAAACCTTTAGAGCAGGCCTGACGCCGAGGACCATCGGAACCCAAACAGTGTGCAAATACCTCCATGTCTATGCCTGGACATTGATGGAGCCATCAATCTCGCCATGCATTTAGCATTTGGCCTTACGGTGCATTACTTAGGCCGTCGTTTTTAAGTGCAGAAATGTAGAGTCATACGGACAAATAAAATGTATAATCTTGGATTTTATTGTAAAAAAAATACACTTAAAACATAAAACCATTCACGAGTCTTGAGTAATATTCCATGAGGGAAAAAAATGTTAGGCAGAACTTGATTTTTTCCGTTGAGAGTTTGAAATTTCTTCAATAGGCTTACAAAAGTAAGTACAATATGACAAAAATAGCTCATTTTAAATTTTTATTTAGAGTTTTATTTCAGATATTATAGATCATTTTCAAATCTACACATGATTACATTCACAACATATTTGTATAAATTGTGAAACATTTGATACTGACGGTCCTTGTGGCATCTGGATGGTTTGAGGAGCCAATTCCAAAGGTCATTTCTGCCTTCTAGTGGCAGGTATGAAGTATTACAACAGCAGAGAAGACACAAATCTGACAAAACCTGTCACTCAAATACCAGAATCACACACCACATCTGCAAAACCATATACTGGTTCTCGGCCTTCGACTTTGTTTTCAATTTCGTTGAACACTTTTTGCAAAACACAATTCTCTATATAAAAATCTAACAGGAAGTATCTTGATTTCATTTTTCAGGCATTGTTTCTGTCCAACTGCACACATTTGATGTACTATTTCTTTTAATTCATACTGTGTAATACTATATTCACAACCACAAATTCTTACAGTAAAAATAGTTTGGTTTCAATCCTGAGTGCATATGATATACTCAAAAAAAGAGACGTATTTGTGATATTTTGAACACAGTGCTTCATTTTCCAAGAGATGGGAGGCATTTCGTATTTTGTGTGTACAATTCTTGGATTCATGTGTAAAGTTTTGAAAAAAAAAAGGCAAAGTTTTGAAAATGTGTGTTAGCAGTTGAAAAAACTGTAATCAACAACTAATTAGCATTACATTTGGGGACCTTTATAAGTGCAACATGGATAATAATAATAATAATAATCGTACAAATACGTATGTACATTTACTTGTTACTATGATAATTGTGTGTTTGTGTGTGTGTGTGTATATGCGCTTGTTTTTGTGATTTATGAGGACACAAATTTGTAAAATGACATGGGTATGACACTGGCATTACGGTATAAACATTTCATGAGTCCTCATATTTCAAATGCTTTAAAAACATACAAAAATATTTTTAGTAAAAATGTAAAAATGCAGAATGTTTTCTGTGATGGGAAGGTTTAGGAGTAGAGTTAGTGTAGGGGGCTAGTATGTACAGATTATACAGTATAAAAACCATTACGCCTATGGAATGTCCTCACTAAGATATCAAAACAAACCTGTGTGTGTGTGTGTGTGGGGGGGGGGGGGTCAGTAAGTTTTTTTTATTTATTCAGTAATGTAGGCACATTTATAATGCACATTACATTTCAAATAAATACAAGTTCTGTCACGAAACTCTATGCGCAGTCCAATAGGTCCCTTAACTCAATCTGCTCGTAATCACATCATTATCTATAGGACACAGACGATTGGTTCCAGCTGTATCAGTAGCCAATGAGCTCGAGTGCTCAGTCTACAAATACATGAGTAGCATTTGCTTAGCAGTGCAGCGCAACTTCAGAAACCCTCCACCTTCCCCAGCTCCACCTGTCTGGATCTGCTATGGGTAATTCATCTATACTATATTGTACAGCAGCAGCATGTCTTACTTGCTCACAGCAGCGTGTCGTGTACTGTGTGCATTGACAGTAGCAAGTCCCGTACTTGCTCTGCAGCAGCAGCATAATAGATCTATTCCGCCAAGACCAAACATTGTCATATCCATTACCATGGCAAAGACTCTGAGAGTTGTCATGACAGAACTACTGTTCTACTGTATAACTACAGTTCATCAAATAATCTTGAAAAAGAAAAAGTATCACAGTTCCCACAAATATTAATCATAACAACTGTTTTCAACTTTGAGAATAATCAACAACGTTTCTTGAGCAGCAAATCAACATGATTTCTGAAGGACCATGTGATACTCAAGACTGGAGTAACGATGCAGAAAATCATTGAAATAAACTGCATTTTAAAATATATTAAAATAGAAAATGGCTATTTCAAATTGTGATAATATTTCACAAAATTACTTTTTTTTATTGTATTTTTGATTTAAAAAACACAGCCTCGTTGAGGATTTGCTAATGTTGTTTCATAAATGTCTGAAGATTACTGAAGATTATCCCTCTCATTTCAGCAAAGCCAGCAAAACACAATCAAAAACTGATTTGAATGTTGAAAAACTGAAACTGAATGTTTATTTGGTTTGAGATAAGCAGGACGATCTAGGGCAGTATAATGGGAGAATTTAAGCTGCCTTACTTTCTGGTGCCGTTACTGTCAAAATCAATTAAATAAGTGAAAGAAAACATAAAGAGAAGAGAAGACAGAATTGACCCTTCGCAAAGACCCGCCCCTTTAGTTACTGTTGCTATGTCTGACAATGTTCTCACGCAGTGAAAAATACATCCCGGAGCAAAGAGGACACTGACAACGCTTCGACAGACAAGACAGAGCAGGTTACTTTTGATATGAATTTAAAATATTGTAATTTTTTAAAGAGGTTTAAACAATAAATAGTGTATAGTGTCTCTTTAATGTGTGGTGACAGATCGCTGTAGCTCCTTCAAGCGGCTCGTGAACCGATCATCTCTTCATACTAGTTCATTTATAGCATCAAATAAACATGAATGAACATCAGAAGGAATGTTGTTTCAAGACGTGAGTACACACAATTTTTCAAGTTCAAGTTCACCAACGTTAATCTACTAACTTGCCTGACTGCTTTATCAGACAAAATGGTGGATTCAGGGTTATGATTGGTTAGACCAGTTGTCATTCAAACTGCCGGCGCTGGGTCAATTATTTTGTAACTTGCCCTTTGCTCTCTGTCTTCTGTTGTTTTGTGAAATGATCATTTCAATCAAGAAGCTTGATTTCTCTTTAAGGGTCCTTTGGTGTGTCCAACTGACAAATGTAAACATCAGATAAAACCTTTTTTTCTTTTAGTCAAAATATTGCTTGTGCACAGAAAAAAAAAAGTCCTCCTTTTGACTATGTAATGATCGTTAGCTGAAGTGCCCATTACAACCATAAGAGGGCACTTCACCTTGGTCTGTTCACATGCACGCTCACTCGCCAATGGACTTCACTTGCCACAATCCATTAACACACATTCACGTTCACATGCGCACTACATCTTTGTAAGCTCCGCCTGTCGGCCCAATGGAGGAATCCGTCAGCCTGGGTGAAGGGAATGTGCGTGTAAGTCTTTTCAGCGCCCGCGTTAAATTCACATTAATTTTTATGATTTTAGTTTAAGTTTTACTTTAGCCGCTCGCTCAATCTGACTCCAATTGTAAACGATCTCTAATAGGTAATGTTCCTGATATAACATTAATAGCTGATCGCGCAATTAAATGTGAATTAATTTAGATCTTTGATTTTTTGATTTCTCTTAATTTCAATTGTCCTTTCATTCGGGTGTTCTCGCCACTTATGGACTGTGTCCAGCTGTGACACATCCAACGACACAAGATGGCCAGTTTAGAATCAAAACAGAGGAATTATAGCGTTTACTAAAAAACACAATTATGGAATCGCCAACCTGCTTATTCTCATAAAAGCGCCATTCGATTTAGTCACAATACTATAACATGTTAAGTCATAATAGTCAGAAATCTGAAACCTTAATATTGTGCTTCCCGGCTCCATATACTACGATTTCAGTATGACTTATCCTGACAACTAATCATTGCGGAAACGAGAGGACCTCATAAAATCTACCGGTAACAAATGATTTCAGACGAATTCGAAATAAATCAAGATGTAACAATTTATTTATCAGGTAAAAATGTTTCAATGCCAATTACATAATTACACAATTCAAATATAATAAATACATAACATCAGTTACTCAAAAGATTTCTCTAAGAGTATTTAAAGTTATGCATACACATAGAGATGGCGGACGGAAGTCTTAAAAGACATTCACCATCTCTATGTGGGGGTTCTCTTACAGAATGTCCCGTTTTGCTGCTGTGTCTTTTCCCCTAAGTAGCCAGACCAGAACAAAAGAGTTTGAAGAGAACAGAATTCTCCTAAGTTTTCAAACTTTCTCATAATACTAGTGACTGCTGTGAAACGGAGACCATTTTACCAATCGCACTGAGACATTTAAAATGATGCCAAACATGAAATTGGAAAATAATAGATTCACAAGATACATAATACATAGTATATATGCATTCTCAGAGAATTTCGGTGATTTGGATCAGGGGGGAGAAGGGAGAGGGGAGAGAGGGGGGGCTGGTCACAATAGGACAGGGCATTGTCCTATTCCTTTGAAGTCTTCTCTCCAGATGAGTTTTATTGCTTTATTGCAGGATGCCTGATTTCAGCTTTATCTTAGCAGGAAAATCAAACCTTACATCTCCCAGAATTCTTGTACCCTGTCACTGATTACCCCAGCCAGCTGCAGCACATTATCTATCACTATTTAAGCACCACTCACACACACACAGTCGATGCGAGGTCTTGATATTCTGTTAAATTGTAATTTCTGAGCGTTATTCCCTGTCTTGTTTTCCTGGTTTCTGATCGTTCCCTGCCTGCCTGTTGGATTTATTGCCTTGGATTATTGGACTGTTGATTGTTTGCTGCCAACCTCGATCTACTTTGCCTGTTTAACGTTTATGACTCGGTCTACCCTCTGACATTCCTGTTTGCTGTTGATTTGACCATTGCCTGTTTGCCCATGTTGCTTAATAAAAGCTTGCATTTGGATCTCATCCTGCTGTCTCCGTCATTACAGACTAAGTAAATGATTAACCATGTGATCCCCACATCATACTTAAGAGAGTAAAACCAGATAACAAAGCTACAGTCATTTGTGAGATGAAAATGATTTCTGTACAAATTATCTGCTTTTCCTGTTTCCTATTTTCTGTTACCTTTGTGCAAGGTCAAGGTGAGTTTATTATTTTTACTATGTAGAATTTTGTGTTATATACACTTCCAACACTTTTTAAATGACAAGCGGTGTTAGAGTGTTGACTAATACATCTTTGTGTGTGTTAGTTTCTGCTTCTCAGAATGTCTTTGAGTGAATATTACATATGAAAATAGCAGTTGCGAAAGCTTCTTATGACAATGATGAAACAGTGAACGTGAATTGCATGACAGGTTATATAGGCTTTTATAGATTACATAGGTTTATATAGGTTTTATATGTTAAGTGTAAATAGCAGACGTTGATTGCACAAAGCTGCTCAAGTAAGAAAATTGTCAATATGATGTCCTCTAATTTAATTCAAATGTTCAATTTTAGAGTAAAACTTGTTTCATTTCTACAGATAAAAAGTGTCATCACATAGGGGAAACACAAAATGGTTATTTTAAACTTGTAAACGTGAGAGATTACACTTATGGAGCAACAGTGTAGTATACTTTCAAGACAGGGTTAATGTGAAAAGGAATCCCTCTATTCTCTTTAATAATTATAATGTTAAAATCTTTCCTGTTCGATTTGACACTGTTTCCACTTAAAAAGTTGCAATGCTTGTGCAAGTATAAAATGGCAACCGGAATGAATCGGTGTCACTGTAGAATCAAAGGGTGGGATAATTCTATCCCTGTCTGTGAGGGTAGGCTATCTTGAAGATCGTTATTGTTATTTGATTCATAAACGTGCTGTAAGCAAATTTTACGGTAAGGTAGGCAGAGAATGATTCTACACCCTGAAAGATATCACTGAAATAGCTGTCCTGAGAAATCACGTGACGACATCTGAATATTTACATAGACTAGGGTGACAGCCCTGGTCAATGTACGCAGTAACATATAACATATTTTTTAGCCAGTCAGAAGGTTTTGAGGTGCTTTCCGCCTGTCAATCATTTTCCGCGTTCGCTGTATGCGGACAGAGATTGTGATGGACCAACTTAAGAGTGTTATTCACAATGCAAAATGTTCATGAACGTTGAGCATTGATACAGCTTTTTCATTGGTGGGGGGAGATAAAATTCATATGCTGAGCTTGATTTGCTCTTACCTAACGTGACAGGTAAATATACCTTAGTAAAAACGACAGGATGACAAGGACACAAAATAAATTACATTAATTCATTCAATAGGTTTTATTTAAAAACAATGTCTAGCCCTCAGGTTTGTTTTCCAATCCACTGGTGATATTGAAAGCTGAACTCAGAAATAACATGTATCCATTATACAGGCAATAATATAAAGTAATACATAAATAATTAGGCTAAATGAAAGTAATGGAGCAGTGGCCAGATTACTCAGAAGGACACTGAGATTTTTCCTGACGGACTGTGGGGCTGAAGGCTGTGCATCAATGGTATTTATGTTCTGGTCCAGTTGGGTTCGAAAGGGCTAGGCTAAATAGCTAAATCGGGTCGGACTCGGGTTTGTCTTGGGCTGAGTTTTTCTTTTTCTTTTTTTTTTTTTTTAAATAATAATGATAATAAATTTATGCTTGTCGGGTTCGGGTCAATTTGGTGGGGTACAGATTTTAGGAGAAGACCTCTATTGTAAACAGAGCCGAAGATCTAAAATAGTCCGGCTTTAATATGCAACTAAATGCAGTCAGCGTGTGAAAATAGTTGTTATTTTTGTTTTGCATTGTGAGTATTTGCAGCACATGTACTGTCAAACTGATTTGAATGTGTTTTCTTCTGTTGTAGTTTGTTGAGCTTTCTAGGCACATTTTTGCTATACAAAACTGGTAATGTTACAAAAAAATATATATTTTCTTAAAAAGACAAAAAAAACAAAAACACCTCATTCTTGATTCTATTCCTTCAATTTGGAATAGCAAACTGACTTACTACTTTTAATATGTAAGAAATAAGGTACCAGATCTGTGCTGTATCGTGAATAAGTCACAGAAGGATACCACACAATACACATATTAAAGCCAAAAATATCTATCAATGCAACTTTCATGAAATAAACTTCTAATACAAGCCGGAAAAAATAGTCCCTGATTGTGAACAGCAACAGAAGTTACATTGCTACGCCATTAGATGGCAGCAAAGACACTCTTTATGAGTCTGTCAGTCAGTAGTGAAGACTTTTACATTGAAAAGCCTGAATTGTTGTTAAATGCTTTGACTAGCACTTTTAGACGCGGGAAAACCTCTTACCCGTTAAAAAGACAACTTAATACATGGGACATTTAAAGAGATTTTTGAAGGAAAATGACCTGAAGGAAAATGCTAAATCTGAATACAGGTAATAAACTCGCTAACTCGATCTCTTTCTCTCAATACTCTTCTAATATAGTAAGCTTCAATGAACAAAATAAATTGAGAATGTACAGTTTACAAGAGTGGTTGCTGAGAGTGTTGTGTAGTGATACACAGAACCGGTGGGTGAAGCGGTCATATCTGTGTTTTATTGACCAATCAGAATCAAGGACAGGAACTAACGGTTTTCTAAATTTTATTAAACCAGTAATATCTATTAGTTTGCATGTGTGCAGTATGAATACAATCCAAACATACATATGTCTTAATATGCAATATTTATAAAACAATAGGCAAAACTGAATTAGAGTTTGACAACAATTTTTGACATACTTGAACTTTTTCTTAATTTAGTTTTGCATCACTATTATGGGATTATTTTCCCACCTTAAACTATTGCGGTCACGGATCAAAAAATAATAAGCATGAATCAAAACTTTAAACACATTAAAAATTATATTGCACAAAACTTAAACTTACGTAATGTGTTCTAAAAAAAATATGTTTTCCTTGGTTTAATTACTCTGTATTAGATAATAATTAGTAATAGTAATTATTAGGCTAGAGGAGGAGCTGTCAATCTAGAACTAGTGGACCAATGGTGATGCTTAAGCCCGCCCTAATTGACATGAAACTCGAACTGCAAGTTTGGAAAAACAAGCGCAGAACTTGGAAAAAAGAGAGAGGAGAAGAAATAGCACAAACTTACAAAAAATAAAATATGAGCAGAAAATGTTAAAGAGCACAAAATACAGAGTAATTAAACCACGGAAAACATATTTTTTAAGATCACATTACATAAGTTTAAGTTTTGTGCAGTATAATTTTTAATGTGTTTAAAGTTTTGATTTATGCTCGTTATTGTTTTTTAATGCGCTTTTAATTTTTTGATTCATGCTTATTATTTTTTTTGATCCGTGACCACTATCTTACTGGCGGGAAAATAATCCCATACACTATGTCTTCACAGTAACTTGCAAGCTTAATGTGACTGAATCTGGAGCAGTAAGAACCATACCAGAGGGGAAAACAATTTTCAAAGCTGGAGAACTGGTGCAAATGGCCTGCACTGACAAAAAACAGTTATTTTACAGGCTGGAAACGTTTACATGCACAGATAATGGGAAGTGGGATTACAAGCCAACTTGTGAGGGTAAGAATGTAGAGAAACACTTATGGATTTGGTGTTGAATTCTTTGTACATTATCAAAAGCATGTCTTTTTTCAGAGATTCAGTGTCAAGTTCCACACAACCAGCATGTTTATCTACCAAAATATTACTTCACTGGAGATCTGAATTTGAATATAAAAAGATCTTACAATTGTGAATATGGATATCGTAAAACGGCAGCCCAGGCCACATGCACACGAGACGGATGGACACCAAAACCACTGTGTGCTGGTAAGTTCTGCTGTGAAGTATGAAAATCTTTGCTACTCACAAATCACTTCATATTAATTCTATGATTATGTGAATATTTGTTTTCTAGAAATAATGTGTGACCCACCAAACATCCCAAATGCAGAGATTGTGGAAGGTCAGAAGCAAAAGTACAAAATCTCCTCAAGAATAGAATATAAATGTCGTCCTGGATTTGAGCCAGAGGAGCGTGTACAAATCACTTGTGATTCCCAGGGCCAATGGGCAGACATTCAGACCTGCACTGGAAAGTTACAGCTTGATGTTTTTTTGTTTGTTTTGATTTTATTGTATCATAAATTTATAGATACTTTTAATGAAAAACTGTTAAGATGATTGGATAAACCCTTTCCAAGCCATAGTTAGACAGTTGATATATGTGTCTTATATTAAAATGAATAATTTTATTAAAAAGTAAGGCAGACACTACAGTACTGTGAATACATTGTCTAATTATCTTCTTATATTCAGATGGTACCTGTGAGGAGCAAGAACTCAAAAATGTAGAAATTCTATTTGGACATCCAGGCATCACTTCACCTTATAAACCCGGGCATATCTTAGTTTTTCGATGCACTGATGTCAACATGCGGTATTACGGCCAACGTGCAATTGAATGCCAACCAGATGGGAGGTGGAATTACCCATATCCACAATGTGGAGGTACAGACATACATTCCATTGACTTGTATTTACGTATATTTGGAAAAACATTGCTATAAATCAGAATCAAAGTATTAATTCAAAAAACATTTGATATCTTTCATGTAATACTTTGCATTGAATTGATCCTCTAGGAACAGTTGAGTGTTCCCAACCAACAGTGAACTTGCGATTCGTGACACTGTCAGATGAGAAAGCTGTGTTCAGCAACTTTGAGATACTGACATACAAATGCAAGGAACCATACAATAAAAATTCAGGAGGAGTTTTGATGTGTCAAAATGGAAAATGGAATGGAACGCTTATCTGCAAAAGTGAGTCTCATTTAACTACCCAGCAGCAAATTCAACCCCAAAAGGGGATTGTGGTTGCATCAAAAAGTATTACAATGATACAGTTGTCACATGCATGTCAACACAGTTTTCATCTAAATTTTGGCCATTCATTTCAATGACAATGCCATTTTTTTTGTGGCCTTAAAACGCAAACTTTAAAACACGTTTCAAAGTGTACGTTTTCAAAACAATTATGTTGTTGTACACTACAAAAATGCGAATTTGTGAAAATGGTGACGTCATGCACATGTGCATTACATGTTCAGTCTATTGATGTATGGTGTTTTTTTTATAAAGTGACATCTCCAGCTACTTGCCTGGCAGCATAATACAGCATTTTCAGTCTAGAAATAGAGTGATACTCAATACTAGAGTGTTGTCACGTGAAGTCATCATTGTATATCATGACATGGTCTGTCTGAATACTTGATTCTGTTTGACTAAAGGTGCGTGTAAAGGTGCGACACGTTGCGTCAAAACATGTAAAGCACAGGTAGTTCCAGTCAGTTTAATCACCGTTCTTTATTAATGTGCTGCTTTAATGAAGCACAATCACACACACATACACTCACCTAAAGGATAATTAGGAACACCATACCAATACTGTGTTTGACCTCCTTTTGCCTTCAGAACTGCCTTAATTCTACATGGCATTGATTCAACAAGGTGCTGAAAGCATTCTTTAGAAATGTTGGCCCATATTGATAGGATAGCATCTTGCAGTTGATGGAGATTTGTGGGATGCACATCCAGGGCACAAAGCTCCTGTTCCACCACATCCCAAAGATGCTCTATTGGGTTGAGATCTGGTGACTGTGGGGGCCATTTTACTACAGTGAACTCATTGTCGTGCTCAAGAAACCAATTTGAAATGATTCGAGCTTTGTGACATGGTGTATTATCCTGCTGGAAGTAGCCATCAGAGGATAGGTACATGGTGGTCATAAAGGGATGGACGTGGTCAGAAACAATGCTCAGGTAGGCCATGGCATTTAAATGATACCCAACTGGCACTAAGGGGCATAAACTGTGCCAAGAAAACACCCCCACACCATTACACCACCACCACCAGCCTGCACAGTGGTAACAAGGCATGATGGAGCAATGTTCTCATTCGGTTTACACCAAATTCTGACTCTACCATCTGCATGTCTCAATAGAAATCGAGACTCATCAGACCAGGCAACATTTTTCCAGTCTTCAACTGTCCAATTTTGGTGAGCTTGTGCAAATTGTAGCCTCTTTTTCCTATTTGTAGTGGAGATGAGTGGCACCCGGTGGGGTTTTCTGCTGTTGTAGCCCATCCGCCTCAAGGTTGTGCGTGTTGTGGCTTCACAAATGCTTTGCTGCATACCTTGGTTGTAACGAGTGGTTATTTCAATCAAAGTTGCTCTTCTATCAGCTTGAATCAGTCGGCCCATTCTCCTCTGACCTCTAGCATCAACAAGGCATTTTCGCCCACAGGACTGCCGCATACTGGATGTTTTTCCCCTTTCACACCATTCTAGAAATGGTTGTGTGTGAAAATCCCAGAAACTAAGCACATTGTGAAATACTCAGACCGGCCCGTCTGGCACCAACAACCATGCCACACTCAAAATTGCTTAAATCACCTTTCTTTCCCATTCTGACATTCAGTTTGGAGTTTAGGAGATTGTCTTGACCAGGACCACACCCCTAAATGCATTGATGCAACTGCCATGTGATTGGGTGATTAGATAATTGCATTAATGAGAAATTGAACAGGTGTTCCTAATAATCCTTTAGGTGAGTGTATAGTCGCTTGCACTCATGAGATCGTGCTTCAAACACAGAAACATTCAGGAGCACAGAAACTTGTTGTCAACGCTGCCCCAAGACTTTTATAAGTAAAATCAGGGACACTAAACTCTGCTCAAAAATGTAGGTAAATGTAATTTTTTTATTTGATTAGGTGGGATCTGTCCACCACCTCCATACCTTCAACATGGAGACTATAGCGTCATCAACAGTACGAAAAATGATGTGATTACAGAGGTATCTTACACTTGCCAGTCTTACTATGTACTGAACAAGCAACAGAAATCTTATAAGTGTGCGAATGGAATATGGGAGGCTCCTCCGAAATGTCTGAGTAAGTCATTCAAAATATAATTTGGTGAAACAAATTTCTAATTGTTTTGTACCGTTTTCACTGAATGCTGTCTCTGTCATAGGACCTTGTGAAATTAATGACATAGTTGAGAAGTACAATCTGCAGCTCCCTACAGAAAAGGTCTATGTAACACATGATAACAAGTATAGACTGAACTGTACAGCTGGATGGAATACTGGAAATGAGATGAGAGCGTATGTGGACGTGTCGTGTTTAAATGGGAATCTACAGATTGCCGAAAGTTGTGAGTATTGTTTGTCTTAGTTTTCAGAACCTGAATTAGTCATGTTGGTGTTCAAGACACTTATTTGTTTGTTTGGTTGTTCCTTTAGGTGATACACAAAATAATAATTGAATATAAACTGGAGTGGTAATTGAGGTAATCTAACCCAGAATGACTTCTAGTACTTACTTTCAGATGTTTTTAGCACATGTTGATGTAAAAAAATGACTACTGTCATATCCAAACTGATGAATTTTAAATATTTTCAGTGGCCTAATATAGTACAAATGCTACATGTAATTATGTGTGAAGACAGAAACACACGCAAGCACACACAGCGTCTACATATTATCATTCTCATTCAGCTACAAATTCTATCTCACAGAAATAATTTGTATTTTTTGTGCCAACATTCCTTTAACAACACTTGTGATTAAAAACATGTTAATAATTGGACTGACTTTGGTGTGGATTTCAATTCAACATATTTCTATCTTGCATTATATTTATAAGAATATATATATATATATAAGAATATATCTATGCTGCCTTCAAAAATCGATCAGATGAAGGTAGCTCAGGAAACAGGAAGTGAAGTTAACATTGAATTCATACGTGTCTTGATGCCTTCCTATCTTAAAAGTGCAATCTATAGTTTTTGTCCGCTAGGACAACAATTCAAAACAATAACAAAGGCGTAGATTGACGACGCAGTGAATATGGAATCATGGAACTTGTCGTCATGCTGATGGATCTAATAATAATTATGGGGAAATAATGTTTATGAATGAGTGAATGCATGTTTTTAAAATGACTGTGGTGAAGCAGGGCGTGGCCGAGAATCGCGGGCGCGATTGCTAATGAGAGACAGAAGTCAGTGGCACATGTTTCATTCTGCCGAACTACACGCAAGTGCTGAAATACTACTCATACAGGTCAGTTTATTTGATGAATTAAAACGGTGAGGTAACGCAGAGCTGTTTCACTTGGTCAAACGTGTCACTATCATACTAAACTGCATTTGAGTGTGTTGAAAGTTGTAATGTTTAGAATTAGTTTGTTGTCTGTATGAGACTTTACAGTAAGCTAGATCAACATTATATTATACTTGCATATATACATTAGATTATCATACTGATGATATTCTAACACTTTGTCGTGTTGAGCTATATAACATTGATTAGTCTTATGTAGCCTACATTTGCTTACCTTGACTAATAGCGTGAAAGTCAAAGTTCGTCGCGAAGCTCTCGCCATCACGGAAACACAACGCAGATATTGATCCTTGTTTTATTTCTCCTTTTGTCCCAAAGTTGTCTTGCCATGGTCCATAATGTTTGAACGAAACAACAACAGCGCGCCGCTAGCCGTTACGCTGCTGTCCATGTCTGTTGCCACGGTTTCTATGCAGTACAAGAAAAACCAGGGATAACACACATATTATGTCATTGACTGGCGCAATGGTGCACTACTTAAAATTGTGATTTTCTCTGAATTTAGAAATTCTTGGAAACATTTAGGTTAATGTAAGTAAACCGCTGAACGAAATATATAACAATGTGCAAGTGGTTTTTGGATATTTTAATATACAAATTCTACATATTGTGCCTTTAAAATATCCTCTGAAGGCAGCATTCTCCATTTTTCGGACACATTTCAGATTTCATATCTAGACACGTCAAAAAAAAAAATCTATCAAAAATCACAGCCAATCAGAAGAGCTTGTGGGTGGAGCTCTTTCAGTAAGAGCACTGCACTAGGAAATGAATAAAGGTGCGTCCACGCCTATGGAGGACCAAGAGTGCCACATTAAAATAAAATGATGAATCAATTAATTCATTTAATAATTCACACATAAAAATGTAAATAAATAAATCACTTTTAAATAGGCAAATAAATAGACGTATTTAAAGTTGTTTATTTCCTGTTTTTAAACGTAGATAAATAGAACAATAAAAAAATACATTTGTAAATCATTTTAAATCTCTTTTTAAATCGCTTTTTAAATCGCCTTTTAAATGGCTTTTTAAATGGCCTTTTAAATCGCCTTTTAAATCGCCTTTTAAATCGCTTTTTAAATCACTTTTTAAAACGCTTTTTAAAAAATGGGTTTGCCAAACGCTTTTCTTTATCCATTTGTCAATCGAGTGATAAAATGCAATTGGACAGTACACACGTGGGAGCAACCAATCAGCTTTCGCCTCAATTTGAAGAGCCGACCCTCCTAAGACAACATTTAAAAGGCGATTTAAAAAGCGATTTACAAATGTATTTTTTTATTGTTCTATTTATCTACGTTTAAAAACAGGAATTAAATAAACAACTTTAAATACGTCTATTTAGTTGTCTATTTAAAAGTGATTTATTTATTTACATTTTTATGTGTGAATTATTAAATGAATTAATTGATTCATCGTTTTATTTTAATGTGGCACTCCTGGTCCTCCATACACGACATGTTGTCAACTTAAAAGGCGTTCTTTTAAGCTCATAATTATAGCTTGAAAGAAATTTCCGCTGCAGATTCATTTAGGTGTTGATACATGTGACTGAAGATAAACAAACTAAAGCCCCATTTACACTAGTGCTTCTTTGTTTAGCTGTGTTTTAAAATGAAAACGATCCTCGTCTACACTGGTGTTTCCATAGCATTTCAGAAACGATCTCCGTCTACACCGCAGAAAACGCATGTCACATGATCATCCGTGCACACTGGGCATGCGCGTAAACAGTTGCTTCTTGCACGTATGTGGGAAATTAAAAAAACGCAGTTTAATTGCACAACGGCTAACTAAAATTACAACAAAGCCAGCAAAGATTGCAGTCAGTCTCCTTGATATTGTTTACACGGTACTAAGATTGTGAAACTAAGCATAATCGTGACAGGGTAAGTTTTGAACTTAAGTTTAACAGTTTTGAAAAAATTAAGTAAACATATGAAAATTGGCCTGTAGGTGTAGAGTTTTGTGGTGAAAAGAACTCATGTAATTTGAGAATAGTCATTGAATGCATTTTATGCCAAAACAATGATAAGTGATCCGCAGTTTAGGCCACATACTGCTGTTGTGATCACTGTGTAAAGACTTTTGAATAGGTGCCCAAAGTATTGAGAAATGTGTCCTAGCAATTGTTAAAAAAAAACAAAAAAACAAAAACATTTAGGGATAAATAATTGAACGATTTATGGGATTAAAGAAGAGCGAACACGGGTTCGTTAATCCAAAAACTAAAATTTTGCCTTTAATTACTTACCCTCACATCATTTAGTTTCTTCTTTGGAACACTTTTTTTTTTTTTTTTGATGAAATCTGAAAGATTTCTGCCCCTCCATTTATAGCTAGGAAGGACATGGAGGGATAGACAGTTCTCAGATTTCATCAAAAATATTTTTATTTGTGTTCAGAAGATGAACGAAAGTCTTACGGTTGGGGAGGACATGAAGGGCAGTGTACTTATAGGAACAGAATTGTCCTTTTAGGGGTAAACTAATCTTTTAAATCTGGTGAGTAGCCCTTGTAATCAGTGGGATCATGTTTAGTCAGCCATTTATTATATTAAAAATAGTGCTTAAGAGCTGGGACACTAAATTATATAATAAGGATATCACATAAAATGCATTATCTAAATGAATTATCTAAATGAATCTCATTTATACATACTTGTTCAATTCATGACTCACTGCTCACATCTATCCATAACAGGGTTTGGCTGGTTAATAGCCATGTATTCTGATGAAATTGCTGACAATACTTTCGTCTGTCACAGTCAAAACACCAGAAAAGTATGGTGTATGTTTTAAGATAAGTGATCCAAGAATGAAAAAAAAAAGATCTGCACACATCCAAAATTAGCCAAAAAACTTATATCAGTTTATTATTCAGTAGCCAGATACACATCAAGGTCTTCTGTTCAGAAGATGATGAATTCAATCACAAATTTAAACTTCACACTGAGACCACTTGGTGGTGCAATTGGTCAAGGAATTCTGAAAGTAGAGCTTTCGCATGTTACCCATTATTTTGAGGGGAAATGGGTTAAAGTTGTTGCATTATTTGGAAACTCCAGTTTATCTACAGCACAATAAAAACAAGACAAATGATCACATTCAATTTTCTCCATTTTTTTTTTTTTTTTTTTTTTTTTTTACAAACATTGTAGTGTTGACTGCATTCAGTAAGCTCACCCTTCAACTCTATTACTCAAGTTATTTTAATAAATAAATAAACATAATATTCCCTACAAAAATTAAAATAATTTTATCAGTCACTACAAACCAAGCTTTTTTTATCTTATGAATTCTGTCGATTTAATTTTGACGCTCATGTAACACTTATTGCTATAAAATAATCAGGGTTTTTAGTATTTAGAAGTGTCTCATTCTGGTAACAGGGTTTCAAAAATATGAAAACCTGTTCAAATAAAGCAACTTCTAGTAATTAGTTTGACATTTATGTTCACATTCAACATTTTCTGAAGTTTAAGCACTCTTTTTTTTCAATATTACTATTCTTTAAGAGTTTCAAGGGCTATTTTGAACATATTCGTTGTGTGCCAAAAATCTGTTATCACACGATAACCATTTGCAAATAAAGAATTTTAAGTTTATCTATTCAGTGTTTATCTAAAGTCCAGTAGGTAACATCCAGTAAATGACATCCAGCTTTTACATTTACAACTATTTAAAAAAAAAGATAGCAGTCAGTCAAATACTTTAATGGTCAAACTCTTCTGCAGTTTTTTTGTTTTTGTTGTTTTATCAATTCAATTTCTCAATAATGGACACATTAGTAGCGTCTTTACTGCATAAGTGGAGTCCAGAGCCAATGATTTTGTCTGAGCTATATATATATATATATATATATATATATATTCATATTCATATTTTCTCATTTTCTTTGTCTGTTGTTTGTTATTGGCAAATCAGATATATGCAATTTTGCCTATAAGGTAAACATCTATTTTAGTATGTTTATATTCTTATATTTTATAATATAAACAGGCCTTATTTTGCTTCGTAAATTGTTGACTAACTCAGCGTGTCACTGACAAAACATTTTAAAAATAAAACGAGCAAATTTTACCATTTCTTTAAAATTCTTTCCTTCAAATACAATGATGTCTTTCATAATATTGGAAAGACCACGAAAGTGGTTATCATTAGGGTGCTGTGAGGCAGAGGTTTCAGTTCTGTGTCTGTCATCAGACTTATTCAAAATGGCCAATGCATTGTTCGAATGCTGAGCGAGTGCTGTCATTATGCCACTATGTTGTTCGGGCTAACGTGTAATTGACCCTTCGCAAAGACCCGCCCCCTGTAGTTACTGTTGCTATGTTCGTCAAGACATGCGCTCTCATGCCACACATCATGTTCTCACGCAGTGAAAAATACATTGCGTAGCAAAGAGGACACTGACAACGCATTGACAGATGAAACGGTTTCATATTTAATATATTTTAAAGAAGTTTAAACAATAAATAGCGTATAGAGTCTCTTTAACGTGTCGTGACAGATCGCTGTAGCTCCTTCAAGCGGCTCGTGAACCGATCATCTCTTCATACTAGTTCATTTATAGACTGCTTTGTTGGACGAAATGGTGGATTCTGGGTTATGATTGGTCAGATCGCTTGTCAATCAAACTTTTTGCCAAGGGTCAATTGAATACCAACCAGATGGGAGGTGGAATTACCCATATCCACAATGTGGAGGTAGGGGAGACCAAGGATGGTTGTAACATGGGCTAGTTTTAACACTTCCGATTTCTCCAATCAGGAATAAGTTACAAATCACCTGATTCACTTCACACTTCTAACATATACCAACAAACACTGGGAGAACTGAAGGTTAGGAAGCATGAACAAACAAAGGGAATGAGTAAATTAACAAGACACGAGTGAATATAATGACAAATCAGACAACTCTGGAAAACTAGGTCAGTCAAATATATAAAACCCTATTTTTAAAAATGTTGACTCTATTCACTGAATGAGCCAAAACTCAGCTTCCACGTGACAACTATTTACGTATAAAGTTAAAGACCTTTGAGTTTAACATTTCAATATTTCCCAAAAGTCCACAATGTGATCCAGTAAATGACATCCAGTATTTACAGTTAAAAAGGCAAACTTTGTCTTTTATCAATCTGAGATAAGGAGGATCATCTCGGTCATCTAGGAGACAACAACAGTTTTTGTCTTTCACTTTTAAACATGTTCAGATGGACTGCTTTAAGGGTCGAACACTTTTTTTCTACCTCAATGCAGTGGCAGAACTATATATATTTTGCAATGTTTGAAATATTGGCATATGTGAAAATTTTATAACTTCTTTCTTCTCACTCATTTCTGTAGTTTGTTAGATGATGTTTACTTAGGACATATTAATTCATCTAATAATTTTTCTCATTAAATGTAAATAGCACAAGTCAGTGAAAAATGATCTAACAGGTTTAACCTTTAAAGCACAGTAGTGAACACAAAATATTTTGGAACTTTTTTTTCTTTTCCTGGTTACATAAATGTGATTTGATTTGTCTTGGGTAACTTGTCCTTTGGTTTGTTAAAATCTATTTGTGATGTGAACTCAAAATGAGAATTTCTGTAAACACTCTTGGCTTTGTCTTTTGGTTGTTTTCCTTTATTTGTGAAGGCAAGTTATTATTTTTGATGATATTGTTGTTCATCTTAATGTCCTTTTAAATTACATTTGATTGACTTGAATTTAAATGTTATAAAAGCAGGTCCCAAAACTTCAAACCATTTGTGAAATATACTCATGATGAAAGTAGGTTTTCACTGTGTTCAGATGACGGCTGTAAACATCAGATAAAATTACTTTTCTTTTAAACAAAATATCCCTTTACACAATCATGAAGTGGTATAAAGAGTCCTCCTCTTGGGTTAGTAAATGATTCACTTTTTGATCCTCCATCTTACAAAAAGAGACAGAAAACAGAAGTTTGAAATAAGAGTTCAAAATGAGAGTTCCAGTACAAATCATCAGCTTTTCCTGTTTTCTACTTTCTGCTACTATTGCTCAAGGTCAAGGTGAGTTTATTCATTTTTAATATGTAGAATTTTATCCATATTATAATCACCCCCAACATTTAACTTAAAGTAAGAGTGTTGACTATCTTTGTGCAGCATTTGTTTGAGCTTCTCAAAATGTCTTTGAGAGGATATATGGAAACAGAGTATGGAAAGATTCATACAATGATGGTGAAACAGTGAAAGTGAACTGCTTCGCTGGTTTACTGGTGTAGATTAAAGGGTTCTTCACTGCTGCCTGGCAAAATGCGCTTTCAATAAAATCGGCTGCTTATTCAGTTGAAAGGTAAATTCGACTTGTGTTGTTCAAAGTGTAACTGTTTATAGAGTGAGTTTAGGTTTCCAGTGAAGGATCCAGTAAATGGTAAATAAGGAGAGAACGTCTCGACGGTAATTCCTTCAGAAGCTTCTGTGTTTACGATGAACATTTCAAACTGGATGACCACGAACACAGTGTTTTAGATCAAACAGAGCGGAAAAACTGAAAGAAGCCACCATTTTGAAGCAAAACCTCGAAGCAAAACGCTGTAAAGAAATGAGAAAGTTGTTGCCATGTTCCATTTCAACTATATGCTGTTAAAGAGTAGACATTGTACAATACAATTCTCAGTCCATCAATGAGGAGTTTTGTTATGTTCTTTTTCTCAACCACTGAAAATTACATCCACAAACATGCATGATTTGATTTTAACTTTATTGAACACTCTTTTAATTTACATAGCCTCTTCCATTGGTGTCGTTGTGGTTGACATACTCTTATCCATTGAAAACAAATTTAGTCATCCTCATCGTTCCTGAACTTAAATTCTGAGAAATATTTGAACATTTGCAGAACTTGCCACTCAAAGCTACAAATACTATCAGCAATCATAAGCCCTATTCGCACGGGATTAGTATTACCTGGTGACCTCGAGTCATTTGTAGTAATTTCGGAGGTTGTCTGTGATCGTAATCCCGTGCGAATTGGCCACGTCTGTCATTTGTGAAGTAAAAATTCCATTGCAAATGTCCTCCCAGGTCTTGTGATAATATTAGTTCCGCACGAATCGGCATCTGTGTGATATGGACAGGATTTGGCAGGGTCATATATAATTTTTTCAATGTTTTTGTTTCCCGTGCGCCCTTTTATCCATATTTCGCGAAGAATGGAGTCTGCGTTGGAATGTTTGGAAAGTGTTTTGGGTGCTCGGTCATATTGCTGTATGGTTATACACCATACAACTATACCGTTTGCAGAAACAGAAAGCTGCAAACTATCAGAAGAGTGAAACAAATCAAAAACGATTAGATCGAGATGGATGACATGATATGATATATCAGCTAGACCTATAACGACAAGACATTTCCAAGCTATAGCCTATCCAAAACAGTTCAAGCGAGGGGGTTCACAACATTCAAGGTTAAAATGATACAAATAAATCAAGCGTAAAGCTTGAGCAGTTAGAATTGAACCTGGTGTAACCTTATGTAAATGATTCAGGGCATGTTTCTTTTTTTATCCATCTAACCGGACCATACACAAAGCATTGGCATCATGCCCTGGAGATAAGTCAGTAAATTCAAATAAAATCCCAGGCTTCACTTATCCCGTGTGAATGTGCCCCTCAAAATTCAGACACAAGGACCCCAGGTCTCTCTCCTCCTTCCACTCTTCCTCTCCCTCTCATTACATCAATTCCTCAACTCTTTCCACCTCTTTTTTCCCCTTCTCAAGCTTATTCTTATTGAAAAATTGGTATTTTTTTCTGTATAACTATTCTTGCAATTTTGTTTTTGAATTTGCCGTTTTGAATGTAAGGCTAATGGCTTTCCAATTTTGAATGTTTCAGTGTGTGTGACACTACAGCGTTTTTCTCATAATGAAAGTTACATGGATAGAAAGATTTTTGTATGACTTCCGAAATTAATTTTTTATAATGTAACAGTGGTACATCACATTCTGGGTTCAGAGTCCAGCCAAATTTCGCACATCTGGGGATTCCTTCTCTAGGCTTGAACCCTTTTGAACATCTGTATTTTAATATGGCATCTTTCAGGTATTCTTGCATTCGATCCAGAACACGACCATGTAATATATTAGGTGGTGTGCATGTTATTTCCATGTGGAAAACAACGGAATCAGCAAAAAAATCTGTGATCATTGAGTGAAGAACAAAAAATTAAACAACAGATTGAACCTTTGCACGTTGGAACAGAGTCACTCCATTCGCCCCTCTCTGTGCAGTAAATCTCACTACTTCCGTGCATCTTTTTGTTAGAAGAAACACACTCGAAATGAACAACATCACCATAACTTCCCTCCTCTGTGTTCCCTGATGCAGTCACATCCCCATCTGTGCGAATTGCTGGACATTTCATAACTAGACAATAAATAAATATAAAATCACAGTTTGCTGTGTTCCCTGTGTTTTTTTTTTTTTTTAATTCTCTATAATGGCATTGATTTACATATTTTCCTCAACAGAATTTCTTAAACAGATAGTATGTTTTCATTCATTTCATGCAAATTATAAATCATGCATAATTTTCTCAAAACATTGTGTACAACATTCAGAATCAAAAAGAGCTTTATTGCAAAATGTTTGCAAATATATTCACAACAGTTCGAACATCCAACCAAAATTGTAAAATCAGGAGAAAAAAAAAAATCAGCAGCAGCACTTTTTATTAATTTTACAGAAATCACAAACATGTACATTTTTTCCCCGGACAAAACTCTGTAATTTGTCATATTTTCAATTGCACATGAATGATTTTAGTTGCCCCCAAATTGAAATCTGCTGGGTTAATCAAACACATATCACAGGAAATAAAAATTTGGGGGATTTTTTTTTTTTTTTTTTTATTAAAATTTCCCGTACATTCAAGAAAATAGTTGTTTGATCTTATTTTCATTTAAAAATAAACATTAAAAAAAAATGTTTTAAAAAAAACATTAAAACGTGGATCTTGATGAATGCAGTCAACACACCAATATTTGTAAAACGTAAGAAGATGGAACAAGATTATTTACTTCCATCTTTCTGTCCTGCTGAAAGGGTCCAACTGCATGTTCAATTCTAGGTTTTACATTTTTTATGGGGGAAAATGATGAGGTAGCTAAAAATTAATATTATAATTATTATTGTTATTATTAGTATTATTTGATAACTTCAAACTTAGTAACTACAATGTAGTAATTTGCATTCACATCTGTTACAGAAAATTTTGTTTCTTCATCTCTTCTTACCCTTAGGCTATGTTCACATTCATACGTTCAGTCCAAATCCGATTGGATTGATCCAGTGAATTACTGTAACGACACATTTACTGTTAAATTTACAGTTTGTGGAAGTGAAAAATAACAAGCAATTGTATAATTTACAGTTAAAATTAATAAATTGACATTCCCACAATTCCCATGTGATTTTTTTGCTGTTTACACATGCTAAATCTGGTCATATTTAAATCGGATATGCACAAAAATCAGATTTAGACTGACTGTCTGAATATAGCCTAAGTTGTGCATACTTATGTCTTGTACAGATTTAACTTGTCAGCTTAATTCAAGAATATTTGGAGCAAACAAGATCAACCCAGAGGAAAAACTCTTTTCAGAGTTGGAGAAAGTGTGGAGATCACCTGCGCTGAAAGTCACTGGATCTATGGTACACAAGAAACCATCAGATCATTTACATGTCAGGAGAGCGGGAATTGGGATCATGAGCCTATTTGTGCGGGTAAGATTGTAGAGAAACACTTCTGTATTAGGACCTGAACTTACTGTGTTTCTAAAATAATGTCAATCTTGTTTCAGAAATTAGATGTGAAGTTCCACGCAACCAGCATGTGAGTTACCCAGAATATTACTTCAGGGGAAATATGAAATTGGGAGCAGTAAAAACGTACGATTGCATGCGTGGGTATGAACAAAAGGCAGCAGTGGCCACATGTACACGAGAGGGATGGACTCCAAAACCACTGTGTGCCGGTGTGTGCTGAGAGTAATAAAAAAACAGTTTGTGCAAATTATTCATCATATGATATGACGGATATTTTTGTTTTACAGAAAGAATGTGTGCTGCACCGAACATCCCAAATGCAAATATAGAGGGAGAAGGGAGACAAAAATACAGAATCTCTTCAAAAATACAATATAAATGTCATCGTGGGTTTGAACCAGAGCAGCCTGTACAAATCACCTGTACTGAATATGGATGGACAGGCATACAGCAATGCACTGGTATGATTTTATTATTATTATTTATTATTATTGATCATTTTGATTTTATGATTCTCCTAATTAAATGTACCAAAATAAAGATGCTGCATTTTAAATACTTGTTTAAAAGTTTGTAAATGTTGCGAATCTTCTCTAGTCTCGCTCAATTCTAATGCCTTATGTACGGTGGCCGAGAGAGCTAAATCCACTAAATTATCATCTCTTAAAGTTGAATGAGTTAACAACAATGCCACATATTAAAACACTTTTCTGTTAGTGAAACACATTACATTGAATTAATGCCTACATTATATATTTTAATATTTTTTAGTCTGTGTTGTTGTCAAGTAGGGTCCGTCACTTTTTGGGGTCCCCCTTGAAAGTACTTATGGGACAGATTCATTCACTACATAACCTACTCTATGATTTGATTAAAAAAAAAAAAAACATGTGCGAGCAGTGAGAACATTGCTTGTGCACAGAGTGGTCTGGAGTCAGAAAAACACTTTTTGACTTTGGTAAATGATTACGGTAATGTGAGAGCATCAGACACAGACCAAAAAAAGATATTCATGAACTGAGCTCAAAATGAAAACTCCTCGACTTCGTCTTAGTTGTTTTTCTTTTATTGTGCCCAAGGCAAGTGCTTTTTATTTGTTATTTATTTTTCAATTAGATTTTAATAACTTGAACATAAATGTTATATTATATGCACTTCCCAAACTGTATCTTTAGAGAGTGTTGACTAGTTCTGCATGTACTTCAGCATTTAATATACATTTAATTTGGCAATTTGCCTTTAACTTGAACTTTTTCAACATCCAATGAAATCATTATACATCTGCATAATGACGACTCAAAAACATGAAATCAGAATTTCAGTTTTGAAACTTTTTCTTCACAGCAAAACAAAACTTTTGCCCTGATCCATCCGTGGTAAATGGGTTCATATACAGGAGCTCCTCCAATGAGGAAGAAATATTTTACACCTGCAACCCGGGTTATAAACCATTCTCTGGGAACTGGTGGGATTCAGTGAAATGCAGCGAAGGCACTTGGTCTGAAGAACCTCGGTGCATCCGTGAGTTTAATTATTGTCAGTCTCAGGCATTAGACGAATGATGAGTTCCTGAAATACCGTCTGTCTTTACAGCGGAGGAAGAATGTGGTGCTTTTCCTACTGTTGATCATGGAAAAATAAAGCAAACAAAACAGATCTTCCGTCATGGAGACACAACAGCATTTGAATGTGATCAAGGGTTCAAACCAACTCAGAGCTTCATAAAATGTGACGATGGTAAATGGGAGACACCAGTTTGTGAGGGTGAGCTTCTCAAACTCTCATTATGTTTTTGTGAGGAGCAGCAGCAGAATATAGTGGACAATAGAATCTGTGGATAATGTTTAACCTCAGTTTTATTGGAGTTCATGAATTTCCATTAATATCTTTTCTTTTAGTGGATGTGCGTTGTGGTATTCCTCCAAAGGTGGAAATGCTCATATGCTCTATAGAATCAAAATCAAATGAGTGTTTTAGTGCCATTGTGCTATAGTGCTCCTCTCTTCTCACCTGAGAAGGAAGGTTGAGCAATTTGGTCAAAATGGTCACATTAATCCTCAGTGATTTCGCAAAATACAATAGAGATAATAGCAACTTTTTAAATTTTTAGTAGAGAAGCATGAATTTATTCAAAGCTGTTAATGAATCACAATAATGACTCCGCAGTCTCTCTCCACATATATTTTTTCTTAAGAAATTTGGAGAATTGCTTGACAAAAATGCATATGAAAATAAAGAAATTTTTAAATACAAGTGTATTGAGCCGCACAATGAAATTCCAGAAAAAGACGATGGATCTGTGAAAATGTGTCTGCACAAGAGTCACTTAAAAATCACAATTTCTTACCTCATGGGTAAAACATTGACTAGATACTGGATGAACATCAGCTGGAAATGATTGTGAATAAAGTGGAAAAATTTTATTAGTTGTAATTATATATATCACAAATCTCACACAAGCTAACAGACCGTAGTCAGGATATGCATCATATTGAATTTTTCATGAGGTTGTTATAGATAGATGTATACCCTGTCTTTTTCTCAGTTTTTGACAAAACTGTAATTGTTACGCTAAACTTATACTCATTGGAAATCGGTGGATTCTGTGTGGATAAACATGTGATCAAATGTCTGCTTTCTCTAGAGGTAACGTGTCCTCTAAACACAGCAGTGGACGACTTAATGGAGCCATCTCCTAATTATGAGGGTCCCTTCAAACCTGGACAAACATTAACATTTTCATGCAATAGACAAGGACTGAAATTAATAGGACAGAGAGAAATCACCTGTCAGTCAAATGGAGAATGGAGCAGCCCTTTTCCTAAATGTGAAGGTAATACCACCGACGGTAAAAAAAACTGATTGGACAAAGATAGATCAAAGATAGATCTGTTGTTCACATGGAGGATGCTTGATTGATCAGATCTTTCTGTTTTTAGAGGTAAAGTGTGTTGCAAAGCTGACCAGGAGGATGAGATCAGACGCCACTGAGGACGAACACATGGGGACTGAGATTTCAGTCAGACCTGGACGAACAATAACTCTTACATGTAACGGGGATGGAGTGAAATTACAAGGACCGAACAAAATCACCTGTCAGTCAAATGGAGAATGGAACATCCCATTCCCTAAATGTATAGGAGGTAAGATCACATTCTTAATTAGTTGAGTTTTATTAGCAGTGTTTACAAGCATCATTATTGCTCAAATTGAAGTAAATGCTCAACTTTGGAATGTAATTCATTGGCTCAAGTCTGAGCAACCACCCAGAATAATCTAGCAACAGCATTAGTACCGAGTTTTAAATGCATAAACACAGTTTTAGAAATAAATGTATGTCCAGTCATATTATATAGAAAAATCCAATCCAGATCTCTTCAATACAGAAAGGCATTTTTAAAACATTTAGAAAAATGACCACAAATTCTCATATTGATAATGTGTTTTACATTAATAACATGTTCTATGGTTTAAGGCCATCAAAAGGTGTGTGGCTGATATTGAGATGAATTAATGTCACATTTTGTTGGTGATATAAAAATAGTTGAAAATACACACACACACACACACAAAATATTTTTGCTTTGCCCTCAGGGAAATGTGGACCACCACCAACAAATGTGGAATTTGGTGATACAAAGGAAATGCCAAAACAAGAGTACGATTCAGGGGAGACAGTTGAATACGTCTGCTTTAATAAATACACACTGGATGAGAGTGACCCCTACTCCAAACACTTGACCTGTGATAACGGAGAATGGACAGGGAATATTAGGTGCTTAAGTAAGTATGAACGCTCATTATATACATGAAAACAGGCAAGGCTTTCCTCACTGTATTTAAATTTAAATTTTTTATTTATTTATTTGTCATTTTGTAATCCTGTGACACTGAGAGTGAGATGTTGTTTGTTTCAGAGCCCTGTTCAGTGACGGTGGAGGAAATGGATAAAAGAGGTATAGAGCTGCGATGGGGTGGACGGCAAAAGCTAATCTCACCACATGAGGACAGAATCACCTTTAAGTGTCTGTGGGGCAAATATTCAACAGACATTGCTCTAGTACAAACATGTAATGATGGAGAGCTGAATTTGCCTCTGTGTGTGTGACAGTGAATAAAACATCACTGAAGCAGCAGTTTTACTACGAAACAAAAAAATGAAGCCAATCAAAATAAAACCTTTTCCCCAATTCAGTTTCTCTGTTTTGGAATAAAATCAACATGTTTAAAATTGTGCTTGTATGAGAAAGACATTACCCCATTTAATGCCAACTATCATACAAATATGTGGGAAATACATGAGTTATTAAACTTTCTTTCTACCCTGTGTTTCCTGCTGGTTACAAATGTGACCACTGACATTTTAATATGTATTATTAACATGGAAACAGAGCAATAATACAGAAATAATTAAGGAACCTCTTAGAGTTTGTTGATGTTTGTTTGTTATTTTGGACACATTTCTCAATACTTAGGTTAATTTCACATTCAGAATGTACTAAATCTACCAAAACCAGTGTTCGGGGCGGTCCCGGAACCTCCATAAGCATTAAAATCCCTCTGATATCAAAATTTAAGATTTTGTATCTAATGTTACAAAACAATTACAAAATTCGCATTTAGGAGATATAAGCTTTCCAAACCTACAAGCTCTCACTTCCGCTACAATGGATCACAGATTTTCATGACACCACTTCACACTTCAGCTTCTCATCAGATCTTCTGTCCAATCAAATGCTTCCCAAAATCTGAAGTCCCGCCCCCTCCTATAAACAAACACTGAAGCTGATACTAAAATCGGTCATTTGTTTACAAATTTACGAGTTTCTACATGATGAATGGCACATAGTGCACCATATAGAGGACAGGGAACGATTTAGACAGTGTAAATATGCGAATGAAGTTCGTTTTGTGAACCGCCAGCGCGTGAGCACAGTCTGCTCCGGTCCAGGTAGAGACACGAGAGCGGATCATACGTGTGAGTCGACCACAAAACGTTTGGACACATTTGAATTCTATAAACAACGCTATATTATAAAGCAATACGGAGGAGAAACGGTAAGAGATTAAGAGTAGCTACAATTGGGTTTTACAAGCTCAGCGGCTCTGGCCGAGCTGTGATCTAGGCGAAACACTATTGACTATTTTGAAAAAGGGGAGGAACTTCAAGATATATCCCGTCTTGTCTTCCTGTTTCGTTTGAAATTACATCAACACAGTGAATAAAGCTGTTCGAGGGGCTCTATAAGTGACTCTCCATAAGGCCCAAAAATAACCCCAGTTTTTCTGTAAAACTAGAATTCTAGAAACTTAATATGTACCTGATCAATAAAGCATCTTTTAATTCAAAGAAATTCTTCACTCTGTAAGGTTTGATTTTCCTGCTAAGATAAAGCTGAGATCAGGCATCCTGCAATAAAGCAATAAAACTCTGGAAAGAAGACTTCAAAGGAATAGGACAACGCCCTGCCCAAACTGTCCTCACTGATCTATGGGACCAACCCCCCCTCTCCCCACTCCCCCCACTCCCCCCCCCCCCCACCCTCTGATTCAAATCACTGAAGTTCTCCAAGGATGCATATGTACTATGTATGATGTATCTTGTGAATCTATTATTTTCCAATTTCATGTTTAGTTTCATTTTAAATGTCTGTAAAAGTGCGATTGGTAAAACGGTCTCATTTTCACAGCAGTCACTAGTATTATGAGAAAGTTTGAAAACTTAGGAGAATTCTGTTGTCTTCAGGAAAACCACCTCCTCTGCCCCAAAGCCAGGTGTGGGGGCAATAAATATTTACAATCCTTTTGTTCTTGTCTGGCTATTTAGGGGAAAAGAAACAGCAGCAAGACGGGACATTCTGTAGCCAGAGGCCCCCACATAGAGATGGTGAATGTCTTTAAAACTTTCATCCACCATCTCTGTGTGTATGCATAACTTTTAAATACTCTTAGAGAAATCTTTTGAGTAACTGATGTTATGTATTTATTATATTTGAATTGGTTTATAATTGTGTGATTATGTAATTGGCATTGAAACATTTTTACCTGATGAATAAATTGTTACATTTTGATTTATTTTGAATTCGTCTGAAATCATTTGTGACCGGTAGATTTGTGGTTTTCTCATTTCCGCAATTGTAGTTGTTAGGATAGATCATACTGAGATCGTAATATACGGAGCAGGTGCACGATATTAAGGTTTCGGATTTCTGACTATTATGACTTAACATGTTATAGTATCGTGACTAAATCGAATGGCACTTTTATGAGAATAAGCAGGTGGCGATTCCATAATTTGTGTTTTTTAGTAAACGCTATATTCCTCTGTTTTGATTCTAAACTAATCCGATTGTGATCGAAAGGACATAGATCGCAACTAGAGTTCTTTATGCGACGAGGCACCCGAATGAAAGGACAATTGAAATTAAGAGAAATTAAAAAATCAAAGATCTAAATTAATTCATATTTAATTGCGCAATCAGCTATTAATGTTATATCAGGAACATTACCCATTAGAGATCGTTTACAATTGGAGTCAGATTGAGCGAGCGGCTAAAGTAAAACTTAAACTAAATTATGTGAACTTAACGCGGGCGCTGAAAAGACATACACGCATTATACCTTCGCCCAGATCGTCAGATTCCGCCATTGGACTGACGGGTGGATCTTACAACTTGGCAGTCATACTTCAGGCATCCAAAAAGTCCTATTTATTTGAATGGGGGAATCCTGAAATCTCAAAAACTGCTTGGTGAACTCACAATTAAATAACATATTCTGATCATCTGAAATAACAAAAGATAACAAGAGATAACAAAATCTGAAATCAACTGTCCCGTAAATGTTATTTCTTATGCTCAAATAGCGTTTAAAAAGTGGATGATCCCCAAGAGCTTCGACACAGTTCGAGCACGAACCAAAACCCTTCATACAGTCCATATGTCAGGATTATCAGCTGGAGTGCCCATCACAGCCTCTAGAGGGCACTTCACCTTGGACTTTCTCACACACACACACCCACACCCACATGCACATTCACTCCCGGACTTCACTACATTTCCCAGAATCCCCGTACCTGTCATTGATGACTGCACCAGCTGAGACTCATTATACACCATATTTTACGCACACAAACTGAGGTGCTTGGTCTTGTTATTTCCAAGTGTGTAACATTTCTGAGCGTTATTACCCGTGTCTTGTTTTCCGGTTCTGTTCCCGCCTGTCTGTCTTGTTTGTTATTATTTATTATTGTCTTGTTTTCTGCCAGCCTTGTTGAACTCTCTGCATTAGATTATCGGACTTTTGCCTTCCTGCCGCCTGCCTACAATCTACAATCTACAATCATGTTTAACGTTTATGATTCTGCCTGCTCTCGGACATCTTTGTTTGCTACCCCCCGCCTGACCCAGCCTGTATGACTATTCTGTTCTTCAATAAAAGTCTGCAGTTGGATCTCATCTGCGTTCGCCCCTCATTACAACATGTCTCAAATCAAGTCATTCTTCCATAACATTTACAGTTGTCATTCAACAAACACACTTTTAATTGTCACTCAAAAACACTAACAGCCGGCAGCATTCCACAATGTTTTATGATTATAAATAATCAGGGTTTTTAGTATTTAGACGTGTCTCATTCTGGTAACAGGGTTGCAAAAATCTGAAAACCTCTGAAAATAAAACAACTTCTTATAATATTTAGTTTGATATTTATGTTCACAGTCAACATTTTCTGAAGGTTAAGCACTCTTTTTTTCAATATATTTCTTGAAAAAAAAAAAAAAAATCCGGTCCTATTTTGAACATATTCGTTGTTTGCCAAGAATCTGTTATCACACAACAACCATTTGCAAATAAAGACCTTTGAGTTTAACAATTCAGTGTTTACCAAAAGTCCAGTAAGTAACATCCAGTAAATGACATCCAGCTTTTACATTTACAACTATTTTTTGTGAAATAAGGAGGATCCTCCAGGTCATAAGAGACAACAACACGAGTTTAAACACAGTCAGTCAAATACTTTAAGGGTCAAACTCTTCTGTATCTGTTTATATATATATATATATATATATTAATAGTTCATTAGATTGCTCAATGCAATGGCAATTACAAATATAATTCACAATGACTGTACTTTGCAATGTTTGAAAGTTCAAAAGTGTGAATCTTCTTCAATCTCACCGGTGCCCTGACAGATTCATTCACCACATGATCATACTTCATAATTTGATTCAAGAAGAACACGAGCCAGTGAAAACATTAAGTATTAAACAGAGGTGAACGTGAAAATTATTTTGGAAACTGCTTTCTTTTTATGTGTTGCATAAATGTGACTCAAGAAGTCTGACTTCTCTAAAGTCTTTTAGTTTGTCCAAATGACAAATACTGCAGGTCCTGCATCAGATGAGATTTTTTTATTATTTATTTTCCCCATTTACAGGAAATGTTGCTTGGGCACAGAGTGGTCTGATGCAAGAAAGGCCTCTTTTTGCCTCTTTCTTGGCTTTTAACTTGCTGGCCAAGCAGGCAAGAGTATCAGAAACAGACCACAAAAGGTACTTGAGGATTCAGCTTAAAATGAGATTTCCTGTAAAACTCCTCAGAGAGAGTGATGAGAACCCTCACACCCAACCACAAACTGACTGTGAATCTGAATGCCTTTTTTTTCCTTCCTGGAGTGCTGGAGAACTAAGACAGACAAAAAAAAGAGCATTTAGGAACTATATGATATTTGTAAAGCAATAATCCAGAAAATGGAATGCGATCCTTTGTCCTGTTCCTGAGAGCTGTAGAAAGCTGTCTCTAGCTGTCCCCTCAAAATAATGCTAAATATCTCCTTTCAGAACCCCTTGATCAACTGCTCCACCGTTGACTGCATTCAGAAAGAACCTCAACCTTCAACTCTGTTACTCAAATTATTTTAAAAATAAATAAAACAAAATATTCCCTACAAAGTAAACTAAGTATATTAGTTACTTACCATGCTTTGGTCCGAAACTTAATCTTATGAATTTTGTCTATTTACTGTCATAAAATAATCTAATCAAATTAGGGGTTTTAGTATTTAGACACGTCTCACTTACCTTCACCGTCAGCATTTTCTGAAGATTAAGCACTCTTTTTTTTAATCACTAAATTAAAAAAATGCATTTTCATCATATTCATTGAATGTGCCAAGAATCTGTTATCACACGACAAACATTTGCAAGTTAAAGACCTTTGAGTTTTTCAGTGTTTACAAAAAGTCCTCAATGATCCAGTAAATGACATCCAGCTTCTGCATTAGCATTTTTTTTCAGTGTGAGATGAAGAAGATCATCTAAAACTATTGGTAATATAAGAAAACAACAATTTAAGAAGTCAGTCGAATACTTTAAGGGTCAAACTCTTCTGCATCTGTTTTTTTTTTATCAGTTCAGTTTTAATGAACACATTTTGCAATGGCAGTTACAAGTATATTTTGAAATGACTGTACTATCTTCTTCAATCTCTCTCATTTTCAATGCTTTATGGTAAAGATTCATTCACCACAAAATCATACTTTATAATTTACATGAGCCAGTGAGAAACAGGATTAAGATACAGAGTTCAGAGGCAATTGTTTTATATTCTTTGCTTCCTGTTCATGTGTTGCAAAAATATCAAGTCAAGAAGATTGACTTCTCTAAAGTAACTGGACTTTGGTGTGTCTAAATGACAAATATGAATTGCTGCATCATTTACAGGAAATACTGCCTGTACACAGAGGGGTCTGGAGTAAGAAAAAACTATTTTTGACTTTGGTAAATGATTAACTTGTTGATCCCGAAGCAGACAAGAGTATCAGACACAGACCTAAAAAGATATTTGAGATCTGAGCTCAAAATGAGAGATCCTGTAAAACTCCTCGGCTTCGTCTTTTGGTTGTTTTTCTTTAATTCTGGCCAATGTCAAGGCAAGTCATTTTTGTTGTTATTAATTTGAATGTTTTTTTCAGTTATTGACTTGAACTTAAATGTTATATTATATGCACTTCCCAAACTGTATCTTTAGAGAGTGTTGACTAGTTCTGCATGAACTTCAGCATTTAATATACATGACAGTTTCGTCTTTGTGTAATGATTGTTTGTGCTTCTCAGAATGTCTTCGAGAAAAAATTAATTATGAAAACACTGAACCAGTTGAGAAAGTTTCATACAGTGATGGTGAAATGGTGAGAGTGAACTGCCTGATGGGCTTTACTGGCATGTATAGATTAAAGTGTGAAAAGGGAGAATGGATGATAACCACAGGGCGACCATGTGCAAGTGAGAAAATATGATCACCACATCATTTTTTTGGTAATTAATTCAATGCAGTTATGCAGAGTAAAACTTGTTTGATTTCTGCAGAGAAAAAATGCAGTCACCCAGGAGACACAGCAAACGGTGATTTTAAACTGATAAGAGAGTCAGAGTTTGTTTTTGGAGCAAAAGTGTTGTATACTTGCAAGAAAGGGTAAATTTGCTTTATGCATTTTATTCTAATATGAAATTTATACTATCATTTTAACATTCTGAAGGGGTGGATTCTGGAATCCACTGCCGCTTCAACATATATATATTTTGAGTGATTTATCACAAAAAGTATCTTTCTGAATATGTTATTATTTAGAATGAGTAACTTTAACTTACGTTAAAGCCTTTAATTTCATTTTCATTTTCAAACACTAGAAAATAATTATGTATATTGTCTGTACCTCTGACTGAGAGAAAAGTACAACTTATCAGTGTGTTTTGGGAAAGTTTCCTGTTCAGAGCAGAGCTCAGATCAACTTCAGCCTTGAAGAAGCTGTGAATCATGTGCATCTTTGTATGTGCGCTCAGTGTTCTGTACAGGTCTGTTATGGGTACTGGTGGACTATTGTCATCTGGACTGGATATCTGAAGGCACCTAGGCCTGACCTAGAAGGACATTCTGTCCCTAACTTCAGGGTCCGATCGTCAGCATCATGATGGAAGGAGATATGATTCTGACTATCTCTCCATGTGTGGAAAATTACCAGTTTTGTCTAGTTTTCTAAACCAATCAGTATAATGACGTAGTTAGTGGACTCTGTTAGAGTATAATTGTTCTGGAAATGTGAATGTAGGGGGAGAGGAGGAGACAGAGAGCGGCCTACGAACTCCTTGTGAGACTTGAAGCTGGCTTCTGCTGATGAAACTGCAAATTATTCTTCAGTAAATTTTCTTCCATTTATTTTTTTAAACTCTGACTCCGGGTCTTCCTTTATCATATCTGGTATTTTGGGTCTTTAACTGTAAAATCCCCTACAATTCTTTGTACTTGTAAAAAGTGTAAAAACACTGAGTTCACAGATTTTACATGAGAAGCAGAATCAATCAGCGCACCTGCAGAGCTCAAGGATGGGACAATACTGTCCCTGTCTGTGAGAGTACGCTTTCTTGCATTTTCTTTCTTTCTTTTTTTCTTCTCCATCCTTCTGATAGTGACTCATAAGCTACATTATTCAAGAAAATCATATTATTAATTAGTTTGTTGATTTCTCTTTTTTTCATATTTATTTATTGTCTAGTTATGAAATGTCCAGCCATTCGCACAGATGGGGATGTGACTGCAATAGGCAACACAGAGGAGGGAAGTTATGGTGATGTTGTTCAATTCGAGTGTGTTTCTTCTAACAAAAAGTAGAAGTAGTGAGATTTACTGCACAGAGAGGGGCGAATGGAGTGACTCTGTTCCAACATGCAAAGGTTCAATCTGTTGTTTCATTTTTTGTTCTTCACTCAATGATCACAGATTTCTGTGCTGATTTCCATCTCTGTTCCATTGTTTTCCACACAGCGATAACATGCACACCACCTGATATATTACATGGTCGTGTTCTTGATCGAATGCAAGAATACCCGAAAGATGCCATATTAAAATACAGTTGTTCAAAAGGGTTCAAGCCTAGAGAAGGAATCCCCAGATGTGCGAAATTTGGCTGGACTCTGAACCCAGAATGTGATGGTAATGTACCACTGTTACATTATGAAAAATTCATTTGGGAAGTCATACAAAAATCCTTCTATCCATGTAACTTAAAATTGTTGACGTCCACACTGTGTATTGCAACTGTTCACACTGTAAAACATTATCATAATTTTAACGATAAAAGACTATAAAAATCGATGGTGAAAAACAGTTACAGAATGTACAGAATGGTTTACAGAATGTTTCCATACTATATACGGTGAATAACTGTAATAGATATAACAGTATATTTAATGTAATTTTACAGTAAAATACTGTTAAACTTAGTTTTTGGAAGTGAATAATAACAAGCAATTGTATAATTTACAGTGAAAAAACGTAAATTGACATTCCCACAATTCCCCGCATGACACTTCACATTTGATGTATTTTCATTGAAATAATATCTGCATCATACAGATGTTGTCTTGTTTACAAGGAGGCTTGTTTGAGCAGCTTTATTCCCTGCTGTCGTCTCCGCCGGTTTTAGTGTTCTATAGTGTCATTATTTGCTCGTCTGGCACTTTGCAACAATACAACCTTGTTTCTGCTGCAGACTATCAGTATGTTTCATAAAACAGTATCTGATGTTTATATTTTACACAGCATGAGTCATGAGAAAGTCACATAAACCATGTGAAATCTGATCAGAGCGGTCAGACTAAAATGGCTTTCCAGAAATACAATTTGATTAGGATTTTAAACCACATATAACTTGAAACGGATTTGTAAATATTGCATTTCATGTGATTTTTTTGCTGTTTACGCATGCTAAATCTGGTCATATTTCAATCGGATCTGCAAAAAAATTCAGATTTGGACTGACTGTCTGAATATAGCCTTAGTTGTGCATACTTATGTCTTGTACAGTTTTAGCTTGTCAGCTTAATTCAAGAATATTTGGAGCAAACAAGATCAACCCAGAGGGAAAAACTCTTTTCAGAGTTGGAGAAAGTGTGGAGATCACCTGCGCTGAAAACCACTGGTTTCGTACAAAAGAAACCAGCAGATCATTTACATGTCAGGAGAGCGGGAATTGGGATCATGAGCCTATTTGTGCGGGTAAGATTGTAGAGAAACTCTTCTGTATTAGGACCTGAACTTACTGTGTTTCTAAAATAATGTCAATCTTGTTTCAGAAATTAGATGTGAAGTTCCACATAACCAGTATGTGAGTTACCCAGAATATTACTTCAGGGGAAATATGAAATTGGGAGCAGTAAAAACGTACTATTGCATGCGTGGGTATGAACAAAAAGCAGCAGAGGCCACATGTACACGAGAGGGATGGACTCCAAAACCACTGTGTGCCGGTGTGTGCTGAGAGTAATAAAAAAAAAAAACAGTTTGTGCAAATTATTCATCATATGATATGACGGATATTTTTGTTTTACAGAAAGAACGTGTGCTGCACCGAACATCCCAAATGCAAATATAGAGGGAGAAGGGAGACAAAAATACATAATCTCTTCAAAAATACAATATAAATGTCATCGTGGGTTTGAACCAGAGCAGCCTGTAGAAATCACCTGTACTGAATATGGATGGACAGGCATACAGCAATGCACTGGTATGATTTTATTATTATTATTTATTATTATTGATCATTTTGATTTTATGATTCTCCTAATTAAATGTACCAAAATAAAGATGCTGCATTTTAAATACTTGTTTAAAAGTTTGTAAATGTTGTGAATCTTCTCTAGTCTCGCTCAATTCTAATGCCTTATGGGACAGATTCATTCACTACATAATCTACTTTATGATTTGATTTAAAAAAAAAAACATGTGCGAGCAGTGAGAATATTGCTTGTGCACAGAGTGTTCTGGAGTCAGAAAAACACTTTTTGACTTTGGTAAATGATTACGGTAATGTGAGAGCATCAGACACAGACCAAAAAAAGATATTCGTGAGCTGAGCTCAAAATGAAAACTCCTCGACTTCGTCTTAGTTGTTTTTCTTTTATTGTGCCCAAGGCAAGTGCTTTTTATTTGTTATTTATTTTTCAATTAGATTTTAATAACTTGAACATAAATGTTATATTATATGCACTTCCCAAACTGTATCTTTAGAGAGTGTTGACTAGTTCTGCATGTACTTCAGCATTTAATATACATTTAAATTGGCAATTTGCCTTTAACTTGAACTTTTTCAACTGTAAAAATTTATGTGAATTTAACGCGGCCGCTGAAAAGACTTACACGCACATTCCCTACACCCAGGCTGACGGACACCTTCATTGGGCCGACAGGCGGAGCTTACACAACATTCAATGAAATTATTATAAATCTGCATAATAACGATTTAAAAACATGAAATCAGACTTTAAATTTTGAAAATTTTCTTCACAGCAAAAAAACATTTTTGCCCTGATCCATCCGTGGTAAATGGGTTCATATACAGGAGCTCCTCCAATGAGGAAGAAATCTTTTACACCTGCAACACGGGTTATAAACCATTCTCTGGGAACTGGTGGGATTCAGTGAAATGCAGCGAAGGCTCTTGGTCTGAAGAACCTCGGTGTATCCGTGAGTTTAATTATTGTCAGTTTCAGGCGTTAGACGAATGATGGGTTCCTGAAATACCGTCTGTCTTTACAGCGGAGGAAGAATGTGGTGCGTTTCCTACTGTTGATCATGGAAAAATAAAGCAAAAAAAACAGATCTTCCGTCATGGAGACACAACAGAACTTGAATGTGATCCAGGGTTCAAACCAACTCAGAGCGTCATAAAATGTGTCCGTGGTGAATGGGAGACACCAGTTTGTGAGGGTGAGCTTCTCAAACTCTCATTATGTTTTTGTGAGGAGCAGCAGCAGAATATAGTGGAACATTCAGTAACTTATTGGAGTTCATGAATTTCCATTAATATCTTTTCTTTTAGTGGATGTGCGTTGTGGCATTCCTCCAAAGGTGGAAAATGCACTCATAACATCTAAACCTAAAGAATTATATTTAGATGGATCTAGTGTAACATACGCATGTCGAGGATCATTCTTAATGAATGGGAAAAACACAGTTCTCTGTCGCAGTGGATCTTGGGAAGAAGCGCCAACATGTACAGGTAAGATTTTGATTGGTGACAATAAATGTCTTTTAAAACTTCTTAGAGATTAGAAAAAAAAAACATTTCTGTAAGCGAAAATGAAGATATTCTTATTTGACAATCAATAGGAAAAACATCAAGGCTCCAGATAATCTTGAGATGTGACAACAATAATTACAAAATCAATTTGCTTTGAAGAACCAATGAAATCAGAATTTGAGTTTTGGTACTTTTAGTCCATCTGATTGACCTAGATTAATATGTTCATGTAATATTAAACATTATCAGTTTTCACTGGTACAGTATATTCTGGATGACTCATCCTGCACTACACAGTTTTTTGTTCAATCAAATGCTCTCTAGAATCAAAATCAAATGAGTGTTTTAGTGCCATTGTGCTATAGTGCTCCTCTCTTCTCACCTGAGAAGGAAGATTGAGCAATTTGGTCAAAATAGTCACATTAATCCTCAGTGATTTCGCAAAATACAATAGAGATAATAGCAACTTTTTAAATTTTTAGTAGAGAAACATGAATTTATTCAAAGCTGTTAATGATTCACAATAATGACTCCGCAGTCTCTCTCCACATATTTTTTTCTTAAGAAATTTGGAGAATTGCTTGACAAAAATGCATATGAAAATAAAGAAATTTTGAAATACAAGTGTATTGAGCCGCACAATGAAATTCCAGAAAAAGACGATGGATCTGTGAAAATGTGTCTGCACAAGAGTCACTTAAAAATCACAATTTCTTACCTCATGGGTAAAACATTGACTAGATACTGGATGAACATCAGCTGGAAATGATTGTGAATAAAGTGGAAAAATTTTATTAGTTGTAATTATATATATCACAAATCTCACACAAGCTAACAGACCGTAGTCAGGATATGCATCATATTGAATTTTTCATGAGGTTGTTATAGATAGATGTATACCCTGTCTTTTTCTCAGTTTTTGACAAAACTGTAATTGTTACGCTAAACTTATACTCATTGGAAATCGGTGGATTCTGTGTGGATAAACATGTGATCAAATGTCTGCTTTCTCTAGAGGTAACGTGTCCTCTAAACACAGCAGTGGACGACTTAATGGAGCCATCTCCTAATTATGAGGGTCCCTTCAAACCTGGACAAACATTAACATTTTCATGCAATAGACAAGGACTGAAATTAATAGGACAGAGAGAAATCACCTGTCAGTCAAATGGAGAATGGAGCAGCCCTTTTCCTAAATGTGAAGGTAAGACCACCGACGGTAAAAAACTGATTGGACAAAGATAGATCAAAGATAGATCTGTTGTTCACATGGAGGATGCTTGATTGATCAGATCTTTCTGTTTTTAGAGGTAAAGTGTGTTGCAAAGCTGACCAGGAGGATGAGATCAGACGCCACTGAGGACGAACACACGGGGACTGAGATTTCAGTCAGACCTGGACGAACAATAACTCTTACATGTAACGGGGATGGAGTGAAATTACAAGGACCGAACAAAATCACCTGTCAGTCAAATGGAGAATGGAACATCCCATTCCCTAAATGTATAGGAGGTAAGATCACATTCTTAATTAGTTGAGTTTTATTAGCAGTGTTTACAAGCATCATTATTGCTCAAATTGAAGTAAATGCTCAACTTTGGAATGTAATTCATTGGCTCAAGTCTGAGCAACCACCCAGAATAATCTAGCAACAGCACTATTACCGAGTTTTAAATGCATAAACACAGTTTTAGAAATAAATGTATGTCCAGTCATATTATATAGAAAAATCCAATCCAGATCTCTTCAATACAGAAAGGCATTTTTAAAACATTTAGAAAAATGACCACAAATTCTCATATTGATAATGTGTTTTACATTAATAACATGTTCTATGGTTTAAGGCCATCAAAAGGTGTGTGGCTGATATTGAGATGAATTAATGTCACATTTTGTTGGTGATATAAAAATAGTTGAAAATACACACACACACACACACAAAATATTTTTGCTTTGCCCTCAGGGAAATGTGGACCACCACCAACAAATGTGGAATTTGGTGATACAAAGGAAATGCCAAAACAAGAGTACGATTCAGGGGAGACAGTTGAATACGTCTGCTTTAATAAATACACACTGGCTGAGAGTGACCCCTACTCCAAACACTTGACCTGTGATAACGGAGAATGGACAGGGAATATTAGGTGCTTAAGTAAGTATGAACACTCACCATATACATGAAAACAGGCAAGGCTTTCCTCACTGTATTTAAATTTAAATTTTTTATTTATTTATTTGTCATTTTGTAATCCTGTGACACTGAGAGTGAGATGTTGTTTGTTTCAGAGCCCTGTTCAGTGACGGTGGAGGAAATGGATAAAAGAGGTATAGAGCTGCGATGGGGTGGACGGCAAAAGCTAATCTCACCACACAAGGACAAAATCAGCTTTAAGTGTCTGTGGGGCAAATATTCAACAGACATTGCTCTAGTACAAACATGTAATGATGGAGAGCTGAATTTGCCTCTGTGTGTGTGACAGTGAATAAAACATCACTGAAGCAGCAGTTTTACTACGAAACAAAAAAATGAAGCCAATCAAAATAAAACCTTTTCCCCAATTCAGTTTCTCTGTTTTGGAATAAAATCAACATGTTTAAAATTGTGCTTGTATGAGAAAGACATTACCCCATTTAATGCCAACTATCATACAAATATGTGGGAAATACATGAGTTATTAAACTTTCTTTCTGCCCTGTGTTTCCTGCTGGTTACAAATGTGACCACTGACATTTTAATATGTATTATTAACATGGAAACAGAGCAATAATACAGAAATAATTAAGGAACCTCTTAGAGTTTGTTGATGTTTGTTTGTTATTTTGGACACATTTCTCAATACTTAGGTTAATTTCACATTCAGAATGTACTAAATCTACCAAAACCAGTGTTCGGGGCGGTCCCGGAACCTCCATAAGCATTAAAATCCCTCTGATATCAAAATTTAAGATTTTGTATCTAATGTTACAAAACAATTACAAAATTCGCATTTAGGAGATATAAGCTTTCCAAACCTACAAGCTCTCACTTCCGCTACAATGGATCACAGATTTTCATGACACCACTTCACACTTCAGCTTCTCATCAGATCTTCTGTCCAATCAAATGCTTCCCAAAATCTGAAGTCCCGCCCCCTCCTATAAACAAACACTGAAGCTGATACTAAAATCGGTCATTTGTTTACAAATTTACGAGTTTCTACATGATGAATGGCACATAGTGCACCATATAGAGGACAGCGAACGATTTAGACAGTGTAAATATGCGAATGAAGTTCGTCTTGTGAACCGCCAGAGCGTGAGCACAGTCTGCTCCGGTCCAGGTAGAGACACGAGAGCGGATCATACGTGTGAGTCGACCACAAAACGTTTGGACACATTTGAATTCTATAAACAACGCTATATTATAAAAAGCAATACGGAGGAGAAACGGTAAGAGATTAAGAGTAGCTACAATTGGGTTTTACAAGCTCAGCGGCTCTGGCCGAGCTGTGATCTAGGCGAAACACTATTGACTATTTTGAAAAAGGGGAGGAACTTCAAGATATATCCCGTCTTGTCTTCCTGTTTCGTTTGAAATTACATCAACACAGTGAATAAAGCTGTTCGAGGGGCTCTATAAGTGACCCACTATAAGGCCCAAAAATAACCCCAGTTTTTCTTTAAAACTAGAATTCTAGAAACTTAATATGTACCTGATCAATAAAGCATCTTTTAATTCAAAGAAATTCTTCACTCTGTAAGGTTTGATTTTCCTGCTAAGATAAAGCTGAGATCAGGCATCCTGCAATAAAGCAATAAAACTCCTCTGGAAAGAAGACTTCAAAGGAATAGGACAATGCCCTGCCCAAACTGTCCTCACTGATCTATGGGACCAACCCCCCCTCTCCCCACTCCCCACCCCCCCCTCTGATTCAAATCACTGAAGTTCTCCAAGGATGCATATGTACTATGTGTGATGTATCTTGTGAATCTATTATTTTCCAATTTCATGTTTAGTTTCATTTTAAATGTCTCAGTGCGATTGGTAAAACTGTCTCATTATCACAGCAGTCACTAGTATTATGAGAAAGTTTGAAAACTTAGGAGAATTCTGTTGTCTTCAAGAAAACCACCTCCTCTCCCCCAAAGCCAGGTGTGGGGGCAATAAATATTTACAATCCTTTTGTTCTGGTCTGGCTATTTAGGGGAAAAGAAACAGCAGCAAGACGGGACATTCTGTAGCCAGAGGCCCCCACATAGAGATGGTGAATGTCTTTAAAACTTTCATCCACCATCTCTCTGTGTTTAAATACTCTTAGAGAAATCTTTTGAGTAACTGATGTTATGTATTTATTATATTTGAATTGGTTTATAATTGTGTGATTATGTAATTGGCATTGAAACATTTTTACCTGATGAATAAATTGTTACATTTTGATTTATTTTGAATTCGTCTGAAATCATTTGTGACCGGTAGATTTGTGGTTTTCTCAATTCCGCAATGTTAGTTGTCAGGATAGATCATACTGAGATCGTAATATACGGAGCAGGTGCACGATATTAAGGTTTCGGATTTCTGACTATTATGACTTAACATGTTATAGTATCGTGACTAAATCGAATGGCACATTTGTGAGAATAAGCAGGTGGCGATTCCATAATTTGTGTTTTTTAGTAAACGCTATATTCCTCTGTTTTGATTCTAAACTAATCCGATTGTGATCGAAAGGACATAGATCGCGACTAGAGTTCTTTATGCGACGAGGCACCCGAATGAAAGGACAATTGAAATTAAGAGAAATTAAAAAATCAAAGATCTAAATTAATTCATATTTAATTGCGCGATCAGCTATTAATGTTATATCAGGAACATTACCTATTAGAGATCGTTTACAATTGGAGTCAGATTGAGCGAGCGGCTAAAGTAAAACTTAAACTAAATTATGTGAACTTAACGCGGGCGCTGAAAAGACATACACGCATTATACCTTTGCCCAGATCGTCAGATTCCGCCATTGGGCTGACGGGTGGATCTTACAACTTGGCAGTCATATTTCAGGCATCCAAAAAGTCCTATTTATTTGAATGGGGGAATCCTGAAATCTCAAAAACTGCTTGGTGAAATCACAATTAAATAACATATTCTGATCATCTGAAATAACAAAAGATAACAAGGGATAACAAAATCTGAAATCAACTGTCCCGTAAATGTTATTTCTAATGCTCAAATAGCGTTTAAAAAGTGGATGATCCCCAAGAGCTTCGACACAGTTCGAGCACTAACCAAAACCCTTCATACAGTCCATATGTCAGGATTATCAGCTGGAGTGCCCATCACAGCCTCTAGTGGGCACTCCACCTTGGATTTCTCACACACACACACCCACACCCACATGCACATTCACTCCCGGACTTCACTACATTTCCCAGAATCCCCGTACCTGTCATTGATGACTGCACCAGCTGAGACTCATTATACACCATATTTAAGGCCTACGCACACACACTGAGGTGCTTGGTCTTGTTATTTCCAAGTGTGTAACATTTCTGAGCGTTATTACCCATGTCTTGTTTTCCGGTTCTGTTCCCGCCTGTCTGTCTTGTTTATTATTATTTATTATTGTCTTGTTTTCTGCCAGCCGTGTTGAGCTCTCTGCATTAGATTATCGGACTTTATCTACCCGCATGTTTAACGTTTATGATTCTGCCTGCTCTCCGACATCTTTGTTTGCTACCGCCTGACCCAGCCTGTATGACTATTCTGTTCTTCAATAAAAGTCTGCAGTTGGATCTCATCTGCATTCGCCCCTCATTACAACATGTCTCAAATCAAGTCATTCTTCCATAACACTAACAGTTGTCATTCAACAAACACTTTTAATTGTCACTCAAAAACACTAACAGCCGGCAGCATTCCACAATGTTTGCTTTTGTCAAATTTCTTTAGAAAAATGACACTCTCTGTTTATAATTCACTGCAGTGTATGTTACATGGTCCATGTTTACATTACGAATACAAACTTATTCCTAATTTTTCCCCTCTCATATTGATGGTAATGAAATTTAAATACACATTGGTATAGGTGTTCATCTACATCTAATTGTTTTGATAGTTTCATATTTTAGATTCAGAATATATTTCAATATGGTATTACTGTAGAAATAGCATATTGTTCTCTTATTTAATTTTTATTATGTTAGATTTTGAACTAAGGTTTAACAGTTTTGAAATGAGTTTGTAAACAAACACATTGGCTTGTAGGTGTAGAGCTTTGGTGCTTCATGTGATTTAGTCATTGTGAGGCGATTTCTGGAAGGCGTTTTCTCTCATAATAATGTATAGTCAGCCATTTATTATATTAAAAATAGTGCTTAAGAGCTGGACACTTGACTACAAAATTATATAGTATGGATATCACGTAAAATGTACATTATCTAAATGAATCTCATTTATTAATACTTGGTTAATACATCTGACATGACAAAGTGCATGTGACAGTGTGGAAAAATCTAGGAAGAATTCATGACTACTGCTCACATCTATCCATAACTTTGCATGTTAACCAAGGATTCAGGGTATGGCAGGTTAATGGCCGTGTATTCTGAAGAAAATCTTTTTGTCTGTCGCAGTCAATAGACCAGAAAATGGTATATTTTAAGATAATAAATACAATCAATAAATTTAAACTTCACACAGCACCGGGACCACTTGTGCAGTTAAACGGGAAATTAAGCAGAAATTTAGCAGTTACTCATTATTTTAAAGGGGAAAAAAGTTAAAAACAGGATACATGAAAAAAAGACAAATGATCAGATTCACATTTTTTACAAACATTGTAGTGTTGACTGCATTCAGTTTAAATTTAACATTTATGTTACACTTATTGCTATAAAATAATCAGGGTTTTTAGTATTTAGACGTGTCTCATTCTGGTAGGGTTGCAAAAATCTGAAAACCTCTGAAAATAAAACAACTTCTTATAATATTTAGTTTGATATTTATGTTCACAGTCAACATTTTCTGAAGGTTAAGCACTCTTTTTTTCAATATATTTCTTGGAAAAAAATAATAAATCCGGTCCTATTTTGAACATATTCGTTGTTTGCCAAGAATCTGTTATCACACGTTAACCATTTGCAAATAAAGACCTTTGAGTTCAACAATTCAGTGTTTACCAAAAGTCCAGTAAGTAACATCCAGTAAATGACATCCAGCTTTTACATTTACAACAATCTTTTGTGAAATAAGGAGGATCCTCCAGGTCATAAGAGACAACAAGACAAGTTTAAACACAGTCAGTCAAATACTTTAAGGGTCAAACTCTTCTGTATCTGTTTATATATATATATATATATATTTATATATATATATATATATATATATATATATATATATATATATATATATATATATATATATATATATATATATATATATATATATAATAGTTCATTAGATTGCTCAATGCAATGGCAATTACAAATATAATTCACAATGACTGTACTTTGCAATGTTTGAAAGTTCAAAAGTGTGAATCTTCTTCAATCTCACCGGTCTCCTGTGCCCTATGTGACAGATTCATTCACCACATGATCATACTTCATAATTTGATTCAAGAAGAACACGAGCCAGTGAAAACATTAAGTATTAAACAGAGGTGAACATGAAAATTATTTTGGAAACTGCTTTCTTTTTATGTGTTGCATAAATGTGACTCAAGAAGTCTGACTTCTCTAAAGTCTTTTAGTTTGTCCAAATGACAAATACTGCAGGTCCTGCATCAGATGAGATTTTTTTATTATTTATTTTCCCCATTTACAGGAAATGTTGCTTGGGCACAGAGTGGTCTGATGCAAGAAAGGCCTCTTTTTGCCTCTTTCTTGGCTTTTAACTTGCTGGCCAAGCAGGCAAGAGTATCAGAAACAGACCACAAAAGGTATTTGAGGATTCAGCTTAAAATGAGATTTCCTGTAAAACTCCTCAGAGAGAGTGACGAGAACCCTCACACCCAACCACAAACTGACTGTGAATCTGAATGCCTTTTTTTTCCTTCCTGGAGTGTTGGAGAACTAAGACAGACAAAAAAGAGCATTTAGGAACTATATGATATTTGTAAAGTAATAATCCAGAAAATGGAATGCGATCATTTGTCCTGTTCCTGAGAGCTGTAGAAAGCTGTCTCTAGCTGTCCCCTCAAAATAATGCTAAATATCTCCTTTCAGAACCCCTTGATCAACTGCTCCACCGTTGACTGCATTCAGTAAGAACCTCAACCTTCAACTCTGTTACTCAAATTATTTTAAGAATAAATAAAACAAAATAATCCCTACAAAGTAAAATAAGTATATTAGTTACTTACCAAGCTTTGGTCCGAAACTTAATCTTATGAATTTTGTCTATTTACTGTCATAAAATAATCTAATCAAATTAGGGGTTTTAGTATTTAGACACGTCTCATTTATCTTCACCGTCAGCATTTTCTGAAGATTAAGCACTCTTTTTTTTAATCACTAAATAAAAAAAATGCATTTTCATCATATTCATTGAATGTGCCAAGAATCTGTTATCACACGACAAACATTTGCAAGTTAAAGACCTTTGAGTTTTTCAGTGTTTACAAAAAGTCCTCAATGTAAGATCCAGTAAATGACATCCAGCTTCTGCATTAGCATTTTTTTTTTCAGTGTGAGATGAAGAAGATCATCTAAAACTATTGGTAATATAAGAAAACAACAATTTAAGAAGTCAGTCGAATACTTTAAGGGTCAAACTCTTCTGCATCTGTTTTTTTATCAGTTCAGTTTTAATGAAAACATTTTGCAATGGCAGTTACAAGTATATTTTGAAATGACTGTACTATTGAAATGTTTAAAAGTTTGAAAGTGTTGTGAATCTTCTTCAATCTTTCTCATTTTCAATGCTTCATGGTAAAGATTCATTCACCACAAAATCATACTTTATAATTTACATGAGCCAGAGAGAAACAGGATTAAGATACAGAGTTCAGAGGCAATTGTTTTATATTCTTTGCTTCCTGTTCATGTGTTGCAAAAATATCAAGTCAAGAAGACTGACTTCTCTAAAGTAACTTGACTTTGGTGTGTCTAAACGACAAATATGAATTGCTGCATCATTTACAGGAAATACTGCCTGTACACAGAGGGGTCTGGAGTAAGAAAAAACTCTTTTTGACTTTGGTAAATGATTAACTTGTTGATCCCGAAGCAGGCAAGAGTATCAGACACAGACCTAAAAAGATATTTGAGAACTGAGCTCAAAATGAGAGATCCTGTAAAACTCCTCGGCTTCGTCTTTTGGTTGTTTTTCTTTAATTCTGGCCAGTGTCAAGGCAAGTCATTTTTTGTTGTTATTAATTTGAATGTTTTTTTCAGTTATCGACTTGAACAGAAATGTTATATTATATGCACTTCCCAAACTGTATCTTTAGAGAGTGTTGACTAGTTCTGCATGAACTTCAGCATTTAATATACATGACAGTTTCGTCTTTGTGTAATGATTGTTTGTGCTTCTCAGAATGTCTTCGAGAAAACATTAAATATGAAAACACTGAACCAGTTGAGAAAGTTTCATACAGTGATGGTGAAACGGTGAGAGTGAACTGCCTGATGGGCTTTACTGGCATGTATAGATTAAAGTGTGAAAAGGGAGAATGGATGAAAACCACTGGGCGACCATGTGCAAGTGAGAAAATATGATCACCACATAATTTTTTTTGGTAATTAAATCAATGCAGTTATGCAGAGTAAAACTTGTTTGATTTCTGCAGAGAAAAAATGCAGTCACCCAGGAAACACAGAAAATGGTGATTTTAAACTGGAAGGAGGGTCAGACTTTGTTTTTGGAGTAACAGCGTCGTATACTTGCAAGAAAGGGTAAATTTGCTTTATGCATTTTATTCTAATGTATGAAATGTATACTATCATTTTAACCTTTTTTGTACTTGTAAAAAGTGTAAAAACACTGTGTTCACAGATTTTACATGGCAAGCAGAATCAATCAGCGCACCTGCAGAGCTCAAGGATGGGACAATACTGTCCCTGTCTGTGAGAGTACGCTTTCTTGCGTTTTCTTTCTTTCTTTTTTTCTTCTCCATCCTTCTGATAGTGACTCATAAGCTACATTATTCAAGAAAATCATATTATTAATTAGTTTGTTGATTTCTCTTTTTTTCATATTTATTTATTGTATAGTTATGAAATGTCCAGCCATTCGCACAGATGGGGACGTGACTGCAATAGGCAACACAGAGGACGGAAGTTATGGTGATGCTGTTCATTTCGAGTGTGTTTCTTCTAACAAAAAGATACACGGAAGTAGTGAGATTTACTGCACAGAGAGGGGCGAATGGAGTAACTCTATTCCAACGTGCAAAGGTTCAATCTGTTGTTTAATTTTTTGTTCTTCACTCAATGATCACAGATTTCTGTGCTGATTTCAGTCTCTGTTCCATTGTTTTCCACACAGGGATAACATGCACACCACCTGATATATTACATGGTCGTGTTCTTGATCGAATGCAAGAATACCCGAAAGATGCCATATTAAAATACAGTTGTTCAAAAGGGTTCAAGCCTAGAGAAGGAATCCCCAGATGTGCGAAATTTGGCTGGACTCTGAACCCAGGATGTGATGGTAATGTACCACTGTTACATTATGAAAAATTAATTTCGGAAGTCATACAAAAATCCTTCTATCCATGTAACTTTCATTATGAATGTCACACACGTGCTGAAACGTTCAAAATTCAAAAAAAAAATTGCTAGTGTTTAGTTAATGAAAAAATCACATTTCCCTTACATTCGAGAAAATAGTTGTTTGATCGTGGTTTCATTTTAAAAAAAAAAAGAATAAAAAGTGGATCTTGATGAATGCAGTCAACACACCAATATTTGTAAAACGTGAGAAAATGGAACAAGATTATTTACTTTCATCTTTCTGTCCTGCTGAAAGTGTCCAAATGCATGTTCATTTCTAGGTTTTACTTTTTTTATGGGGGAACTTGATGAGGCAGATAATTATTATTATTATTATTATTATTATTATTATTTGATAACTTCAAAAATAGTAACTACAATGATTAATTCAATGGATTATTTCATATATATTTTTTTATTTTATAATTTGGATGGTTGAGAAGGTGAAGAACTGGGGGTGGGATACAGATATTTGAAACTCGCTACTTTTCATGCTAGCTTAATTTTCAAATGATAGTTTAGCAAATAGCCTTTACCTAAAAATCTCAAAATGGAAAATGTACCTCTAATACTTACATAGGGATAACAAATTGTACTCTGTTTATGGAAAGCTGGAACTTTATTTTGCATTTTATGACTGCCACATATTTGTTTCACAAAATTTAGTTTCTTCATCTCTTCTACGTTTATATGTCAGTCCAATCCGATTATTTGTGCATTCAAATGGAATCTGATCTAAAATTGTTGACGTCCACACTGTGTATTGCAACTGTTCACACTGTAAAACATTATCATAATTTTAATGATAAAAGACTATAAAAATCGATGGTGAAAAACAGTTAATTGGTTTACAGAAAGTTTCCATACTATATACGGTGAATAACTGTATTAGATATAACAGTATATTTAATGTAATTTTACAGTAAAATACTGTTAAACTTAGTTTTTGGAAGTGAATAATAACAAGCAATTGTATAATTTACAGTGAAAAAACGTAAATTGACATTCCCACAACTCCCCGCATGACACTTCACATTTGATGTATTTTCATTGAAATAGTATCTGCATCATACAGATGTTGTCTTGTTTACAAGACGGGACTACTGCATCTATGAGGCAGCAGCAGAAACAAGGAGGCTTGTTTGAGCAGCTTTATTCCCTGCTGTCGTCTCCGCCGGTTTTAGTCTTCTATACTGTCGTTATTTGCTCGTCTGGCACTTTGCAACAATACAACCTTGTTTCTGCTGCAGACTATCAGTATGTTTCATAAAACAGTATCTGATGTTTATATTTTACACAGCATGAGTCATGAGAAAGTCACATAAACCATCTGAAATCTGATCAGAGCGGTCAGACTAAAATGGCTTTCCAGAAACACAATTTGATTAGGATTTTAAACCACATATAACTTGAAACGGATTTGTAAATATTGCATTTCATGTGATTTTTTTGCTGTTTACGCATGCTAAATCTGGTCATATTTCAATCGGATCTGCAAAAAAATTCAGATTTGGACTGACTGTCTGAATATAGCCTTAGTTGTGCATACTTTTGTCTTGTACAGATTTAACTTGTCAGCTTAATTCAAGAATATTTGGAGCAAACAAGATCAACCCAGAGGGAAAAACTCTTTTCAGAGTTGGAGAAAGTGTGGAGATCACCTGCACTGAAAGTCACTGGATCTATGGTACACAAGAAACCATCAGATCATTTACATGTCAGGAGAGCGGGAATTGGGATCATGAGCCTATTTGTGCGGGTAAGATTGTAGAGAAACACTTCTGTATTAGGACCTGAACTTACTGTGTTACTAAAATAATGTCAATCTTGTTTCAGAAATTAGATGTGAAGTTCCACGTAACCAGCATGTGAGTTACCCAGAAAATTACTTCATGGGAAATATGAAATTGGGAGCAGTAAAAACGTACTATTGCATGCGTGGGTATGAACAAAAAGCAGCAGTGGCCACATGTACACGAGAGGGATGGACTCCAAAACCACTGTGTGCCGGTGTGTGCTGAGAGTAATAAAAAAAACAGTTTGTGCAAATTATTCATCATATGATATGACAGATATTTTTGTTTTACAGAAAGAATGTGTGGAGCACCGAACATCCCAAATGCAAAAATAGAGGGAGAAGGGAGACAAAAATACATAATCTCTTCAAAAATACAATATAAATGTCATCGTGGGTTTGAACCAGAGCAGCCTGTAGAAATCACCTGTACTGAATATGGATGGACAGGCATACAGCAATGCACTGGTATGTTAGTTTTATTACAGAACTTTTTCAATATTCAATCAAATCACTATATATCTACATAATGACTCCATAACATATAACCATAATTTGGAAGAGTTTTGACACTGTTTCCTCACAGCAAAAAAAAATTTTTGCCCTGATCCATCCGTGGTAAATGGGGTGATACACAGGAGCTCCTTCAATGAGGAAGAAATCTTTTACACCTGCAACACGGGTTATAAACCATTCTCTGGGAACTGGTGGGATTCAGTGACATGCAGCGAAGGCACTTGGTCTGAAGAACCTCAGTGTATCCGTGAGTTTAATTATTGTCAGTCTCAGGTGTTAGATGAATGATAGGTTCCTGAAATATCGTCTGTCTTTACAGGGGAGGAAGAATGTGGTGCTCTTCCTACCGTTGATCATGGAAAAATGAAGCAAACAAAACAGATCTTCCGTCATGGAGACACAACAGCATTTGAATGTGATCCAGGGTTCAAACCAACTCAGAGCTTCATAAAATGTGTCCGTGGTGAATGGGAGACACCAGTTTGTGAGGGTGAGCTTCTCAAACTCTCATTATGTTTTTGTGAGGAGCAGCAGCAGAATATAGTGGAAAATAGAATCTGTGGATAATGTTTAACCTCAGTTTTATTGGAGTTCATGAATTTCCATTAATATCTTTTCTTTTAGTGGATGTGCGTTGTGGTATTCCTCCAAAGGTGGAAAATGCATTTATAACATCTAAATCTAAAGAATTTTATTTAGATGGATCTAGTGTAACATACGAATGTCGAGGATCATTCTTAATGAATGGGAAAAACAAAGTTTTCTGTCGCAGTGGATCTTGGGAAGAAGCGCCAACATGTACAGGTAAGATTTTGATTAGTGATGATAAATGTCTTTTCAGGAATTCATGTGCCCATATAATCTTTAGCGTAAGTGGTAAACACATTTGGCTTGCTGTCTGCTATTGAGGGGCTCAGAGAGAATATTCTACTTGAGCTCCGATTACCCCCCTATAACAGACAAATTGTTCAAAAAAGGATGAGAAGGGGAGGAGGAGAAATGCTGAAAGAACTAACAACAGGAAGGAGGCAAGATGCTGGTTTTATACCTTTGTATTAATTGGAAGATTAGATGGGCGTACTCCTCCCGAAATTATGTTTAATAACTTCACTTCAGGAGTTCATGTGCCCATATAATCTTTAGCGTAAGTGGTAAACATATTTGGCTTGCTGTCTGCTATTGAGGGGCTCAGAGAGAATATTCTGAGCTAGCAAGCAAGAATTATTGGATTTTTAACACAATGATTCAGCATGTATAATTATTGCCCACTTTCTCTTCAAAAGTCCAGAAGACCCCCGCCAAAATTGGAGACAGTACTGTAGCAGCAGTATAGAGTTTAGGGAGGTCACTGCTGCGGCACTTTAAATTGAGTGATTCGCTGCGGCAGCAGCAAGGGATCAAGTGAAGCACTGCAGCGGAAGTATCCAGTTGGACAGAGTACTGGAGCGGCAGTATCAAATTAAGCAAAGCACTGCAGTGGCAGTGTCAACTTAAGCAAAGCACTGCAGCGGCAGTATCAACTTAATCAAAGCACTGCAGCGGCAGTATCAACTTAAGCAAAGCACTGCAGCGGCAGTATCAACTTAAGCAAAGCACTGCAGCGGCAGTATCAACTTAAGAAAAGCACTGCAGCGGCAGTATCAACTTAAGCAAAGCACTGCAGCGGCAGTTTCAACTTAAGCAAAGCACTGCATCAGTAGTTCTACCAGAAAGACTCGGGAGGTAAATTAACTTGCAATGAAATTTATTAACAATCAGCAAGCAAACATTGTAAGATAAAGTTCTTTGGCGTAGGCCCCGTCCGTAGCTTAGATCCTGAGGGTTGCGGACTCTGCATTTCCTGCCTGAAGATGAAGGCAGGGGCGTAGCCAACCCCCGGGAGGTATGGACAGGGACCATCCTGGTGGTGGTGGGGAGGATGGAGGTTAGGTTTCGCGTCAGCATCTGCGAACTCAGACAGGTGTGATGAGTACCGATCTTATATACTACATGTGTTGGATAATGATTGGTTAGATCTAAATTAGTAGTGACGTAACATTGAGTCTTCCTGACAGAACTTGCGCTAGAGCTTTCATTTCTACCAGAAAGACTCGGGAGGTAAATTAACTTGCAATGAAATTTATTAACAATCAGCAAGCAAACATTGTAAGATAAAGTTCTTTGGCGTAGGCCCCGTCCGTAGCTTAGATCCTGAGGGTTGCGGACTCTGCATTTCCTGCCTGAAGATGAAGGCAGGGGCGTAGCCAACCCCCAAAAATGGTGAAGGATAATTTATCCTGTGACGGAGCCTACCCCCCAAAGAACTGTGAAAGGAACGGAAATATGCCAGTACTGATTCTTGTGGTTCCTAGGCAGAAAAACATAAATTGACTTAGAGACTTGTACTTACCAGTGGAGAAGCCGCTAACCGTGGCGCAAGAGGCAGGGAAGGATGAATACCACTGAGTGGTGAGAGAGAAAGCGAAGAGAAGGAAGGAGAAAAAAAAGAGGTAACACAGGTTGACACAGGCCACGTTAGGCCGTATAGACACAACACCCTTGAACGGCGACACCGGCCACGTTAGGCCACATAGACGACTCCTTGCACAGCGACACAGGCCACGTTAGGCCACATAGATACAATGCCTTGAACGGCGACACCGGCCACGTTAGGCCACATAGACAACGCCTTGAACGGCGACACCGGCCACGTTAGGCCACATAGACAACGCCTTGATCGGCGACACAGGCCACGTTAGGCCACATAGACGACTCCTTGCACAGCGACACAGGCCACATAGACACAACGCCTTGAACGGCGACACAGGCCACGTTAGGCCACATAGACACAACGCCTTGAACGGCGACACAGGCCACGTTAGGCCACATAGACACAACGCCTTGAACGGCGACACCGGCCACGTTAGGCCACATAGACACAACGCCTTGAACGGCGACACAGGCCACGTTAGGCCACATAGACACAACGCCTTGAACGGCGACACAGGCCACGTTAGGCCACATAGACACAACGCCTTGAACGGCGACACAGGCCACGTTAGGCCACATAGACACAACGCCTTGAACGGCGACACAGGCCACGTTAGGCCACATAGACACAACGCCTTGAACGGCGACGAGTGACAATTTGATTATAAGTGAGTGAGATAGTAACACCACCACCAGTATTTGCATGAATTACCTTGATTGTAACTTGAGAGAGCTTGCTGAGCTTTTGGAATCTGGTCTTATGTATGATTCAGTAGCAGAGGAAGACAGTCTTCCCAGGGGCTTGATGGCTGATGTTGAAAAATCCTCGGCTGCGGTGGTTGCTACCACGATTCTGAATGAAGGCCATTCCCCGGTAGAAGGGGAAAAGATTGAGGCATCCTGGAACAGAAGCTAATTGAGTCCTGAACAAAGCTTTACCAAACTGTTCTCCATTAGAGAGAAGTTGACAGTAGTTCTAAGTGAACTTAGATATTTAATCATGGAAGGAGGGACGGAATTTGTTATTAACTTAGAAAAGTTAAAGTGACACCAGACCTTTGGAGTCACACTGAGTGTTTAAGGAAAAGAGTTAAGAAATTAGGTGAACGCCCACGAGCAAGACTGATGTTTAAAATCTGTGGTAAATTCCCAGGGACACATGAAGCCGTAAGAAAGGCCTCTAGCATTGTAGTGATACTTTGCAGAAGATGAATGATTGGCAGGCGTTAACAGAAGGTTTACAGGAGGATTTGGCTATGCCTTTGGGTGGCCGCCGAATAGATGAAATGAAAGACTTTGGCATTTAGGATTAAAATACAATGCATAAAATATTTCCTGCTAGCAATCTATGGATGGGTGAAACATAAAGATTGCAGTTATCATGATTAGAACGACAAGGAACAGTGGTCGTGATGGAGGTGGGAATACCGGAGTGATAATACCGGAATAATCTGTGGTGTAAGCGTTGAGTGTGAAGGGAGCAAACCTTTTGCTTAAATCGGCTAGGCATTTTATGTAATTCAACACGAGATCTGATCAGGGTGAAAGTTTTTTTTTTTTTTTTTTTTTTTTTTTTTAAATATATATATATAAATTGTATGTACTCATGTTTTTCCGTGTTTGAACGACATTCCCTCGGATGTTCACTTGATGCCACAATGAACCGGCATGAAGAGATAATCGGTTCACGAGCCGCTGAAGGATCTGTCACGACAATTAAAGAGCCCCTATGAGTATTTAGTGTTTAACAGCTAGAATTACAGTATATTAAATATGAAAAAGTTTTTCAGTGTCCTCTTGGCTCCACAATGCATTCTCGCCCCGTGAGAACATGATGTGTGGCGTGAGAGAGCAGGCCGGTGGGCATTGCAACAGTGGCGGGTCTTGCGAATTGTACGGGCTAAAATCTTTTGACTACCAAGATGACGGACGGCAGTTCAGCGTCAGTGACAGACCAGACTATACTCGTGTTAAGAAGGGGAAGGAGGGGGCATAGTGACTTGTTATTTTAAGGATACCGCGAACTCAGTAAAAACCCTGTATCGTTGGTTAAAGTCTGCCATGTTTGATAGGTACGACCTAACTCATCCCTCCAATCTAGAGCTTGACGCAGAATGTCTCTATAATGCTAAAGGATGACAAATTCGGGTGAATGAGAGGTTCGTAGCTAACTGGGATCGGAAGTTGAGAAAAACTGCCTCGTCATCGCGGTCAACCATGAGTCTGTCAATGTAAGCGATGGAAGCAGTAAAGTAGCCAGGTTAGCCCCTTTAGCCCGAACTGTTCCGCCAACGGGCAAAAATTCATAATCATATTACTAAGCCACCACTAGGAGGGATGACACGAAAGAGGTATCGTTTTAAAGCTTAGAACTCGACTTTTTAAAGCAACCAGTCATTGCTTTCAACTCTTAATGAGTGCTGAGTTAACCTCTAAGACGGAGTGTACCGCCCACAGGCAAATCATGCCTATAAAAATATTAATAATCAAAATTTTCAAAACTCCAGCCTTCTTCATCACAAAATAGGTGTCATTGAAAGCTAGAGTCTGAATTTTACAATGAATGTAAGCACTTTGAATAAATCCGAGTACTGCAAAGTTATTTACTGAAGAGCCCAGTATTTTTTTTTTTTTTTTTTTGTTGAAACTCCACGAGACCCAAATGTAAAAATTAAACTAATGCAGCATTTATGTCCGTTTTGGCTCTTAACATCATGAAACATGCACCGATTGTGGTAAAATGGGCATCATTATTTATGGCTGATTCTCATGATTAAAATTAGTCCAACATAGTCATAATCCAATGAAGCGATCACGATATCGATCGCGCGATTACGACACATAAACCCCCGCGGCGCACAGCTGCTATAGCTAAACTAAATGTAGCTATCAAGTGGCATTTCAGCATAAAACTTCGTGAAACAGGCATAGATTGTGGAAATAGCACATCATTACTTACAGTTGATGCTCCCGATTGAATTGACGCCAAGATCAACGGATTCCCACGTGTGGATCACATGCTACTCCACGTGAAAGTGCAATTTTTAAAAATACCCACTAGGGGGTGACGAGGGCTAAACAAAAAGGCCACCTTAATTCCAAATGCTCCAACTTTTGATACTTCATGGGATCACCGCAAATTAGAATCCAGATGCAGGCATGAAATGAGAAGGGTTTTTTTTTTTTTTTTTTTTTTTAGTTTCCTTCAAAACTATAGCAAGGAGAGTCAAAAGGTGGGTATCGTTTGAGAGTTATGAGTCTTTACTTTTGTGTCACTCAGAAAAAGAACTCTGAAGATACCCTAAGGTTTTAAGGGGTTAATGACCTTACCTAGGATAAGAGATCTGAGTTGGGGTGACATCATAACTGCAGCAGGTGGGACAAAACACCTACCGAACTCTTGAACTGAGGCGGCAGTGGAGTGACTAAGATTTGACGTTGCAGTTGTAGCAGGACGTCTAGGAATGGCGTCTGGATTGTGTGATGAGAATTTAGAAGGGTAGATGAGGTCGAAGCCACACGCTGTTGATTGCTTGATCCGAGAGGAGTAGGGAAAATCTTTTTGTTTAATGCAATTTGGAAGAATAAATACTAGAAATCCAACTGTGCGATTCTCGGAGCTGTGCGCGAACTAACATGGCGACGCGTGGAGCTTATCTAACGCGATCATTATGAGTGATTAAACAGCAAAACACGTCCACTTGCGCGTATTTGACGATCAGAATGACAGGTATGTCCAGCTATAGACCTCGATTTTTTAATATTTAACGGAAAATGAATAATCAGATCATTAGTCATACAGCGCTGTTGTGCTGCCGTGTGTCACGTGACGAGCACCGTAAAACAATAAAGTAACATTCTGAAAGACGGTCGCTTTGAAAAAACTCGCGCTGAGCGTTCAGCCGGAATATTTTAAACTTACGTGCGAAAGGGTTAGCTGGCTCTGAAAGGCATTGAACAACTTTGATGAGCTGTGAATTTACATCCTCCGGTTCAGATATCCATGCAGCAGCGGCACTGAATGCGTGTACTGCAAACACACGGAAGAGGAGATGCAGGACAAATTTTTTTTTTTTTTTTTTTTTTTCCCTCGTCGGAATCTGAATAATCACGAGCGGCGAGATTATTCAGGGACGAGGTTGAGTTTGCAACTGAATGCTAACAATTAGGTTTCGCGTCAGCATCTGCGAACTCAGACAGGTGTGATGAGTACCGATCTTATATACTACATGTGTTGGATAATGATTGGTTAGATCTAAATTAGTAGTGACGTAACATTGAGTCTTCCTGACAGAACTTGCGCTAGAGCTTTCATTATCAACTTAAGCAAAGCACTGCGCACTATAATCAAGAGAAGCAATCCAGCGGTAGGTATCAAGTAAAGTGAAGCACTGCAGTGGGCGTATCAAATTGCAGGCATGGGTTGGATTGAGTTCTATGGGGCAGCGATCTTAAAGAGAAGCGAGAGTTATATGGGCTTGTTTGATGAGGCTGAGGTCGGAACGAATGTAAGACTGAAAGGAGTCTGAGGACCACCGACCCAGTAGATTGATTTGAAAGTCTGGCAGACCATTTTGGGCTGCGGTGGTGGCTGCTCCGATGCGGAAGGAGTGAGATGAATACAAGTGAGCTTGAATGCCAGAGTGAGTGAGGATTTGTTTAAGCTTTTTATGGAACCAGTGCCTGGTGACTGGGAGGTTGTTCTCATCAACGAATGAGATCTGAACCTTCCTGTGTGCAAGGAAGAAGGAAAGGGATTGATATGGCTGGATAGGATTTGGAAGATTGAAGATGTGGATGAAGTGGCCATTTTTTAATTGATTAGTTTTGCTACATTTGATGAAGAAATGGATAGTGTCCTCGTCTAAAACTTGGAGGTCGGAGAAGGTTGGGTGGATTTAGAATTTTAGAATTGGTTGTGATTTCAGAAACTCTGAGGAATCCGAAAAAAGCCAGGGTAAACATAGCATCAAGAATTCTTGCTGTATCTGGGGGTATGTGACCAGAACGGAGGAAGGTCAGGCACTTAGCTAAAAGATCAATGGTTAGAGGTTGCCTGGAATCTGGACGAGTGGGGTTGTTTTTTTTTTATTCCTTTGATAAGAAGTGTGATCTGTTGGTTTGTTATAGCAGGACATGGATGGCCGTAGAATAATTTAAAGAAAAATTGAATGCCACTAAGATAGACCTTGATGGTACTGGGCTGGGTGGACTTAATCTGGTTGAGATATGAGATGAATGAAGAAACTGAAAGGAGGGAAATTTGGGAAACGGCTGGTTGTAGGCGGAATGGAACTGTTTGAAAGCTCTCCAAGCTGTCCAGTAGGATTGTAGTGTTCTGGGTGAGATGGCATGGAATATTGAATCCAGAGACAAGGTGTGGAGATGTTTGAGTGGGTGAGTTACAGGAATATTTAGACTAAATAGAGAGGAACTGGGATTGGGTCTGGGTCCACCTCCAGGGCTAATGCTCTGAATTTCTGCTAAAATCTGGGCGCGTAGATGAGTGGAGACGGGTTGTGGATTCATATCAATTGTGTTGGAAGCAACTGGAAGAGCATATGCAGTTGAGAGTGTATATGTTGGGAGGCGAGGGACTCCTGAGGAAGCGGTAGCTGAATGGAACGCCGCGCTTGGGTCTGCTCCAATGGCTGCAGAGGAGGGAATGGGGGGGGGCAGGACCGTTTGCGCAGGCAGCCTCACGCTTGGGTCTGATTCGATAGAAGAGGAGAAAGGAAAGGAAGAAGGGGTAGGGGGGAAGGGGTGCTATTTGCAAAGGTATCCTCACATTTTGATGTATTCCATGGTTAGATGAGTTCTGAGACTGCAAGACAGGAGAAAAAGAAAAATTGGAAACTTGGGCAGAGGAAGCTGTGAGAGACTCACCTGTATGGAGAGGAAATGTGACAGTTACGGCCAGAGAGGCCGCCGAACTTTTACGAGCGGCCGCGATAGATTGCCGACTGGAATGAGCGGCGCACGAGGAAGCAGTGGCCGCGGCAGCGAGCTGAAACTGAGACGGTTTGGAGGCAAACAATATGGATCGTGCCACTGGTTTCCTTGAAACTTCCGTGGTCCTGGGAGGACGCAGAGAGTTTTGGTGAGAGAGCACGAGCAGATTGTGAAGTTGCGCTTTTGAATTCCTCCTGGAGAAATGGATGCCCGCGTTGGATAATGTTTGCCTGAGAGCGATGACAGACCATTTCTCAACGGGAGGGACTGAAGAGCTTGCTGCTGAAGAGGATGATGATGATGAACGACGAGATGCATCACAGCGAGGAACAGCCGAGCCACGAGATGTGCTGTTCGGGGAAGAACGTGCAGGTGTTTCTGGCTCATGCAAAAGTTCGTCATCGGAGTGAAATGGTTCGATTTCCTGGAAGTCAGTCATGATGCGGGTTTGGGCAGGCCAAATGCTGTAAGAACTAACAACAGGAAGGAGGCAAGAAGCTGGTTTTATACCTTTGTATTAATTGGAAGATTAGATGGGCGTACTCCTCCCAAAATTACGTTTAATAACTTCACTTAAAACTTCTTAGAGATTAGAAAAAAAATATTTCTGTAAGTGAAAATGAAGAGATTCTTATTTGACAATCAATAGGAAAAACATCAAGGCTCCAGATAATCTTGAGATGTGACGACAATAATTACAAAACCAATTTGCTTTGAAGAACCAATGAAATCAGAATTTGAGTTTTGGTACTTTTAGTCCATCTGATTGACCTAGATTAATATGTTCATGTAATATTAAACATTATCAGTTTTCACTGGTACAGTATATTCTGGATGACTTATACCCTGTCTTTTTCTCAGTTTTTGACAAAACTGTAATTGTTACGCTAAACTTATACTCATTGGAAATCGGTGGATTCTGTGTGGATAAACATGTGATCAAATGTCTGCTTTCTCTAGAGGTAACGTGTCCTCTAAACACAGCAGTGTACGACTTAATGGAGCCATCTCCTAATTATGAGGGTCCCTTCAAACCTGGACAAACATTAACATTTTCATGCAATAGACAAGGACTGAAATTAATAGGACAGAGAGAAATCACCTGTCAGTCAAATGGAGAATGGAGCAGCCCTTTTCCTAAATGTGAAGGTAAGACCACCGACGGTAAAAAAACTGATTGGACAAAGATAGATCAAAGATAGATCTGTTGTTCACATGGAGGATGCTTGATTGATCAGATCTTTCTGTTTTTAGAGGTAAAGTGTGTTGCAAAGCTGACAGAGAACATGATATCAGACGCCACTGAGGACGAACACACGGGGACTGAGATTTCAGTCAGACCTGGACGAACAATAACTCTTACATGTAACGGGGACGGAGTGAAATTACAAGGACCGAACAAAATCACCTGTCAGTCAAATGGAGAATGGAACATCCCATTCCCTAAATGTATAGGAGGTAAGATCACATTCTTAATTAGTTGAGTTTTATTAGCAGTGTTTACAAGCATCATTATTGCTCAAATTGAAGTAAATGCTCAACTTTGGAACGTAATTCATTGGCTCAAGTCTGAGCAACCACCCAGAATAATCTAGCAACAGCATTAGTACCAAGTTTTAAATGCATAAACACAGTTTTAGAAATAAATGTATGTCCAGTCATATTATATAGAAAAATCCAACCCAGATCTCTTCAATACAGAAAGGCATTTTTAAAACATTTAGAAAATGACCACAAATTCTCATATTAATAATGTATATTACATTAATAACATGTTCTATGGTTTCAGGCCATAAAAAGGTGTGTGGCTGATATTGAGATTAATTAAGGTCACATTTTGTTGATGATCTAAAAATAGTCGAAAATACACACACACACACACACACACACACAATATTTTTGCTTTGCCCTCAGGGAAATGTGGACCACCACCAACAGATGTGGAATCTGGTGATACAAAGGAAATGCCAAAACAAGAGTACAATTCAGGGGAGACAGTTGAATACGTCTGCTTTAATAAATACACACTGGATGAGAGTGACCCCTACTCCAAACACTTGACCTGTGATAACGGAGAATGGACAGGGAATATTAGGTGCTTAAGTAAGTATGAACACTCACCATATACATGAAAACAGGCAAGGCTTTTCTCACTGTATTTTAATTTTTTTTTTTTTTGTAATTTTGTAATCCTGTGACACTGAGAGTGAGATGTTGTTTGTTTCAGAGCCCTGTTCAGTGACGGTGGAGGAAATGGATAAAAGAGGTATAGAGCTGCGATGGGGTGGACGGCAAAAGATATTCTCACCACACAAGGACAAAATCACCTTTAAGTGTCTGTGGGACAAATATTCAACAGACATTGCTCTAGTACAAAGATGTAATGATGGAGAGCTGAATTTGCCTCTGTGTGTGTGACAGTGAATAAAACATCACTGAAGCATCAGTTTTACTACTAAGTAAAAAATGAAGCCAATCAAAATAAAACCTTTTCCCCAATTCAGTTTCTCTGTTTTGGAATAAAATCAACATGTTTAAAATTATGCTTGTATCATACAAATATGTGGGAAATACATGAGTTATTAAACTTTCTTTCTACCCTGTGTTTCCTGCTGGTTACAAATGTGACCACTGACATGTTAATATGTATTATTAACATGGAAACAGAGCAATAATACAGAAATAATTAATGAACCTCTTACAGTTTGTTGTTGGTTTGTTTTTTGGACACATTTCTCAATACTTCACATATTCAGAATGTACTAAATCTACCGAAACTCTGAAATCAAAATCGAAATTTTTAGTATGAATATGTTCTAATATCTAATGTTACAAAACAATTACAAAATTCGCATTTAGGAGATATAAGCTTTCCAAACCTACAAGCTCTCACTTCCGCTACAATGGATCACAGATTTTCATGACACCACTTCACACTTCAGCTTCTCATCAGATCTTCTGTCCAATCAAATGCTTCCCAAAATCTGAAGTCCCGCCCCCTCCTATAAACAAACACTGAAGCTGATACTAAAATCGGTCATTTGTTTACAAATTTACGAGTTTCTACATGATGAATGGCACATAGTGCACCATATAGAGGACAGCGAACGATTTAGACAGTGTAAATATGCGAATGAAGTTCGTTTTGTGAACCGCCAGCGCGTGAGCACAGTCTGCTCCGGTCCAGGTAGAGACACGAGAGCGGATCATACGTGTGAGTCGACCACAAAACGTTTGGACACATTTGAATTCTATAAACAACGCTATATTATAAAAAGCAATACGGAGGAGAAACGGTAAGAGATTAAGAGTAGCTACAATTGGGTTTTACAAGCTCAGCGGCTCTGGCCGAGCTGTGATCTAGGCGAAACACTATTGACTATTTTGAAAAAGGGGAGGAACTTCAAGATATATCCCGTCTTGTCTTCCTGTTTCGTTTGAAATTACATCAACACAGTGAATAAAGCTGTTCGAGGGGCTCTATAAGTGACTCTCTATAAGTGATCCTCTATAAGGCCCAAAAATAACCCCAGTTTTTCATTAAAACTAGAATTCTTGAAACTTAATATGTACCTGATCAATAAAGCATCTTTTAATTCAAGGAAAGTCTTCAATTGGCAGTCATATTTCAGGCATCAAAAAAGTCCTATTTATTTGAATGGGGGAATCCTGAACTCTCAAAAACTGCTTGGTGAACTCACAATTAAATAACATATTCTGATCATCTGAAATAACAAGAGATAACAAAATCTGAAATCAACTTTCCCATAAATGTTATTTCTTATGCTCAAATAGCGTTTAAAAAGTGGATGATCCCCAAGAGCTTCGACACAGTTCGAGCACTAACCAAAACCCTTCATACAGTCCATATGTCAGGATTATCAGCTGGAGTGCCCATCACAGCCTCTAGAGGGCACTCCACCTTGGACTTTCTCACACACACACCGGCTGCGTCCGAAATCGCCTACTCAGTGAGTAGGTACTTAACTAGTGCTAAAAGAGTATGAATGAAATGTCGTTGAGTATGAATGCGATCCGGAAATCATCCGCCATGTTCACGTTATCATGTGACCTACGACGCTACCGCAACAACTTAAAAGATATGAGTGACAGGTTTAATTCATCTATCTTTAAATATCTTGATATTGATTAAACTTGCTAATTTTCTGGTCTAGTTGAAAAAACGGCTCCCCATTTATTTTGTGATTGTAGCAATAAATTTGCGCTTAATTTCAGTTCTTATATTTTCAACCCTAATGTGACCCAGTTTTATCCTTAAAGATACGTTTTAATTATTATAAAAACCCAAAATCGCAATCTCTTGAATATGTTAATTTATTTTACATGCAAACATTTTCACCCACAAGCAAAAGTGAATTAAATCTACTGTTTCCCTCTTTTTCTTGAATTTAAGAATTTGTTTCATTCATCAGGCTTATAAAACACACACACACACACATACATACATATATATATATATATATATATATATATATATATATATATATATATATATATATATAATGAATTATGATGAATTATTCAGATGTTTAACCTTATTATTGCTTTTTGTGCTCTGCAATTAATCTCATATTATGATGTACACAAATCAATTTTTTTTTGTCTTTTTTGTTTATGATTGTTTATTGTTGAAGATACAACCATGGTATTTTCCCTGATCTTGTATGTAATTATAAGTTCTGCAATAGATAATAATAAAAAAAGACATGAGTCACAGCTGCACTAACACCTCACAGCCTCAGTAACTCAACCCTACCTCGTACGGTTTTCCTCAGCTGCTCGAAGATCCTGCCTTTGGAGAAGAATGTTGATTTTGTACTCAGAAAATGTAAGTATTACTACTAAAAATAAGATTACCCCAGAATCAATTGCATTGCTACCCCACCCCCACAATAATAATGAAAATGCTGCCCAATACTTCATTATATTACTTCTCAATGAAAATGATGTTTTAGTAAAACAAGCAAAATGTCATTTGTTTTGTCATATGATAGCTCTGCATGAACACACACTAGACAAGTGCAGTCAAGGTGAATACATCTCAATTTTCAGTCAAGCAATGATTTAAAGCATGATATAATAAAATAATTATATTTTATTTAATGACAACAATAGGAAACAAATGAGTAAAAGAATGAAAAAACAATAAATAAATACATATACAAGTCAACACCACATGAAAAAAAGCTTTATTCAAACTTATTGTACTAATAATCACATATTTACAGGCGTTGAACCCTCCTAATGTCCATCCTTCTGCCATCTCAACACAGCTGTGCCAATTCTGCAGCTTTATTTTGATGAAGCAGCTGACCACCATGAACATCTTCACCTGTCTTTGCCGTCCACCATGTCCCTCATTACTGCTCTTCTCAATGGGGACATAATTGATCAAGAGGATGAGGAAGACCATGATGATGGACCCGAACCCCACAACCTTGAAGCAAGAGTCGGAGAAGATGTGCGAAACAATCTGGCGATCACAAACGGTCAAATAAAGCAGATAACTAATGTCGAGTTACTTGTACATTGTTTATTTATATTACTTACATTCATGTAATGTAAGCAGTGCTGAATTCTACATAATAGCACACACTCAAATGTCTATTTCATGTTGTGATGTGCTCATCATCTGCAATACTTATTGAATATTTCCCTGTCAGATGTTAAATAAACATTTAGTAAGCGTATTTATGATGTATATAGTTCAGAAGTCATGTAAATCCACTTTGGTGACAAACGTGAGCTTACTAGAGCTCCTGTTAGCTGTACGTAATAAAACGTGTTTTTTTCAGCAAAATCAGAACTATACTGCCTAGCGTCTTTACACCTTCAACACTTCAACAGTTTACAGTAGTTCAACAAATGCGATTTTAACGCAAGGAATGTTTTTAATACTCACATTTGAAAACGCCTCTTTCTCCTCCGTGTTTGATTGACGTATCCTCTCCCGTGGCCTCCTGGGATAGAAAAGTACTTTTCGGAAAGCGCTCAAGAATCTGGGCAGAAGCAGTAGGCCATCCGGGAACTTCTCGACTACTCTTTTATGACTACTAAGATTTCGGACATACTTATTCGCTCAGCTACTGCTTTTCCCCTACTGTATTGTAGAGAAGTAGGCGATTTCGAACGAACTTTAAGTAGATGTACGTCCGAATCTCGCGAGAAATAGTACATCACCGAGGTAATTCTCGCCTACTCTTTTATGACTACTAATGTTTCGGACATACTTATTCGCTCGCCTACTGCTTTTTGCCAACTCAATAGTAGAGAAGTAGGCGATTTCGGACGCAGCCACCCACACACACATGCACATTCACTCCCGGACTTCACTACATTTCCCAGAATCCCCGTACCTGTCATTGATGACTGCATCAGCTGAGACTCATTATACACCATATTTAAGGGCTACGCACACACACTGAGGTGCTTGGTCTTGTCATTTCCAAGTGTGTAACATTTCTGAGCGTTATTACCCATGTCTTGTTTTCCGGTTCTGTTCCCGCCTGTCTGTCTTGTTTATTGATTGTTTTCTTGCAGCTTTGTTGAACTCTCTGCATTAGATTATCGGACTTTTGCCTTCCTGCCGCCTGCCTACAATCTACCCGCATCTTTAACGTTTATGATTCTGCCTGCTCTCGGACATCTTTGTTTGCTACCCACCCGCCTGACCCAGCCTGTATGACTATTCTGTTCTTCAAAAAAAGTCTGCAGTTGGATCTCATCTGCGTTCGCCCCTCATTACAATATGTCTCAAATCAAGTCATTCTTCCATAACACTAACAGTTGTCATTCAACAAACACACTTTTAATTGTCACTCAAAAACACTAACAGCCGGCAGCATTCCACAATGTTTGCTTTTGTCAAATTTCTTTAGAAAAATGACACTCTCTGTTTATAATTCATAAACTGCAGTGTATGTTACATGGTCCATGTTTACATTACGATACAAAATTATTCCAAATTTTTCCCCTTTCGTATTGATGGTAATGAAATTTAAATACACATTTGTATAGGTGTTCATCTACATCTAATTGTTTTGATAGTTTCATATTTTAGATTCAGAATATATTTCAATATGGTATTACTGTAGAAATAGCATATTGTTCTCTTATTTAATTTTTATTATGATAGATTTTGAACTAAGGTTTAACAGTTTTGAAACGAGTTTGTAAACAGGCACATTGGCTTGTAGGTGTAGAGCTTTGGTGGTTCATGTGATTTAGTCATTGTGAGGCGACTTCTGGAAGGCGTTTTCTCTCATAATAATGTATAGTCAGCCATTTATTATATTAAAAATAGTACTTAAGAGCTGGACACTTGACTACAAAATTATATAGTATGGATATCACGTAAAATGTACATTATCTAAATGAATCTCATTTATTAATACTTGGTTAATACATCTGACATGACAAAGTGCATGTGACAGTGTGGAAAAATCTAGGAAGAATTCATGACTACTGCTCACATCTATCCATAACTTTGCATGTTAACCAAGGATTCAGGGTATGGCAGGTTAATGGCCGTGTATTCTGAAGAAAATCTTTTTGTCTGTCGCAGTCAATAGACCAGAAAATGGTATATTTCAAGATAATAAATACAATCAATACATTTAAACTTCACACAGCACAGGGACCACTTGGTGCAGTTAAACAGGAAATTAAGCAGAAATTTAGCAGTTACTCATTATTTTAAAGGGGAAAAAGTTAAAAACAGGATACATGAAAACAGGACAAATGATCAGATTCACATTTTTTACAAACATTGTAGTGTTGACTGCATTCAGTTTATATTTAACATTTATGTTACACTTATTGCTATAAAATAATCAGGGTTTTTAGTATTTAGACGTGTCTCATTCTGGTAACAGGGTTGCAAAAATCTGAAAACCTCTGAAAATAAAACAACTTCTTATAATATTTAGTTTGATATTTATGTTCACAGTCAACATTTTCTGAAGGTTAAGCACTCTTTTTTTCAATATATTTCTTGGAAAAAAAATAATAAATCCGGTCCTATTTTGAACATATTCATTGTTTGCCAAGAATCTGTTATCACACGTTAACCATTTGCAAATAAAGACCTTTGAGTTTAACAATTCAGTGTTTACCAAAAGTCCAGTAAGTAACATCCAGTAAATGACATCCAGCTTTTACATTTCCAACAATTTTTTGTGAAATAAGGAGGATCCTCCAGGTCATAAGAGACAACAAGACAAGTTTAAACACAGTCAGTCAAATACTTTAAGGGTCAAACTCTTCTGTGTCTGTTTATATATATATATATATATATATATATATAGTTCATTAGATTGCTCAATGCAATGGCAATTACAAATATAATTCACAATGACTGTACTTTGCAATGTTTGAAAATTCAAAAGTGTTGTGAATCTTCTTCAATGTCACCGGTGCCCTGACAGATTCATTCACCACATAATCATACTTCATAATTTGATTCAAGAAGAACACGAGCCAGTGAAAACATTAAGTATTAAACAGGTGAACATGACAATTATTTTGGAAACTGCTTCCTTTTTATGTGTTGCATAAATGTGACTCAAGACGTCTGACTTCTCTAAAGTCTTTTAGTTTGTCCAAATGACAAATACTGCAGGTCCTGCATCAGATGAGATTTTTTAATTATTTATTTTCCCCATTTACAGGAAATGTTGCTTGGGCACAGAGTGGTCTGATGCAAGAAAGGCCTCTTTTTGCCTCTTTCTTGGCTTTTAACTTGCTGGCCAAGCAGGCAAGAGTATCAGAAACAGACCACAAAAGGTACTTGAGGATTCAATTTAAAATGAGATTTCCTGTAAAACTCCTCAGAGAGAGTGACGATAACCCTCACACCCAACCAAAAACTGACTGCGAAATTTGAATGCCTTTTTTTCCCGTCCTCAAACTGGTACTGGAGAACTAAGACAGACAAAAAAAAGAACATTTAGGAAAGGAGCAGCAGAGTTGGGCTAGTTATTAGCTATAAAAACATAGTGACAAAAGCTTGCATTATGTATTAATCACTTAATCTACTGTCTAATCAAGTATAGTAAGCATATATGTAAACACTGAAAAACTCAAAGGTCTTTAGCTTGCAAATGTTTGTCGTGTGATAACAGATTCTTGGCACATTCAATGAATATGATGAAAATGGGACTTGAAACTCTTAAAAAAATGCATTTTTTTTATTTAGTGATTAAAAAAAAAAGAGTGCTTAACCTTCAGAAAATGCTGACGGTGAAGGTAAATGAGACGTGTCTAAATACTAAAACCCCTAATTTGATTAGGTTATTTTATAACAGTAAATAGACAAAATTCATAAGATTACGTTTCGGATCAAAGCTTGGTAAGTAACTAATATACTTATTTTACTTTGTAGGGATTATTTTGTTTATTTATTTTTAAAATAATTTGAGTGACAGAGTTGAAGGTTGAGGTTCTTACTGAATGCAGTCAACGGTGGAGCAGTTGATATGTATAATCATAAATTCAACTTCACGCAGGGACTATATGATATTTGTAAAGTAATAATCCAGAAAATGGAATGCGATCATTTGTCCTGTTCCTGAGAGCTGTAGAAAGCTGTCTCTAGCTGTCCCCTCAAAATAATGCTAAATATCTACTTTCAGAACCCCTTGATCAACTGCTCCACCGTTGACTGCATTCAGTAAGAACCTCAACCTTCAACTCTGTCACTCAAATTATTTTAAAAATAAATAAACAAAATAATCCCTACAAAGTAAAATAAGTATATTAGTTACTTACCAAGCTTTGATCCGAAACGTTTTAAAAGTTCGAAAGTGTTGTGAATCTTCTTCAATCTCTCTCATTTTCAATGCTTTATGGTAAAGATTCATTCACCACAAAATCATACTTTATCATTTACATGATCCAGAGAGAAACAGGATTAAGATACAGAGTTCAGAGGCAATTATTTTATATTCTTTGCTTCCTGTTCATGTGTTGCAAAAATATCAAGTCAAGAAGATTGACTTCTCTAAAGTAACTCGACTTTGGTGTGTCTAAATGACAAATATGAATTGCTGCATCATTTACAGGAAATACTGCCTGTACACAGAGGGGTCTGGTGTAAGAAAAAAACTCTTTTTGACTTTGGTAAATGATTAACTTGTTGATCCTGAAGCAGGCAAGAGTATCAGACACAGACCAAAAAAGATATTTGAGAACTGAGCTCAAAATGAGAGATCCTGTAAAACTCCTCGGCTTCGTCTTTTGGTTGTTTTTCTTTAATTCTGGCCAATGTCAAGGCAAGTCATTTTTTGTTATTATTAATTTGAATGTTTTTTTCAGTTATTGACTTGAACATAAATGTTATATTATATGCACTTCCCAAACTGTATCTTTAGAGTGTTGTCTAGCATTTAATACTTCTTTAATGTACTTCAGCATTTAATATACATGACAGTTTCGTATTTGTGTAATGTTTGTTTGTGCTTCTCACAATGTCTTCGAGAAAACATTAGATATGAAAACACAGAACCAGTTTTAAAATGCTGATGGAGAAATGCATGACAGGTTGAATAGGTTATAGTGTACTTTTTTTGTAAAAGCATTGTATTCACAGTATTAAAATGACAAGCAGAATCAGTCAGTGTTCCTGCAGAGCTCTAGGATGGGAAAATATTGTCTAAGAAGTTTTCTTTTTTTTTTCTTTGAATTTCTCTATCATACGGATGGAAATGAATAATTCGCCTTTAACTTGAACTTTTTCAATATCCAATGAAATCATTATACATCTGCGTAATGACGACTTAAAAACATGTAATCAGAATTTAAGTTTTGAAACTCTTTCTTCACAGAAAAGGAAAATGTTTGCCCTGACCATATGGTAAATGGGGTGATACACACAAGCTCCAGTGAGCAAAAACTCTTTTACACCTGCAACACGGGTTATAAACCATTCTCTGGGTACTGGTGGGATTCAGTGAAATGCAGCGACGGCTTTTGGTCTGAAGAAACTCGGTGCATCCGTGAGTTTAATTATTGTCAATCTCAGGCGTTAGACGAATGATAGGTTCCTGAAATATTGTCTGTCTTTACAGGGGAGGAAGAATGTGGTGCTTTTCCCAGTGTTGACCATATAAAGCAAACAAAACAGATCTTCCGTCATGGAGACACAACAGCATTTGAATGTGATCCAGGGTTCAAACCAACTCAGAGCGTCATAAAATGTGTCCGTGGTGAATGGGAGACACCAGTTTGTGAGGGTGAGCTTCTCAAACTCTCATTATGTTTTTGTGAGGAGCAGCAGCAGAATATAGTGGAAAATAGAATCTGTGGATAATGTTTAACCTCAGTTTTATTGGAGTTCATGAATTTCCATCTTTTCTTTCAATAGATGTGCGTTGTGGTATTCCTCCAAAGGTGGAAAATGCACTCATAACATCTAAACCTAAAGAATTGTATTTAGATGGAGCTAGTGTAACATACAAATGTCGAAGATCATTCACAATGAATGGTAAAAACACAGTTTCCTGTCGCAGTGGATCTTGGGAAGAAGCGCCAACATGTACAGGTAAGATTTTGATTAGTGATGATAAATGTCTTTTAAAACTTCTTACAGATTAGAAAAAAGAATAATTCTGTAAGTGAAAATGAAGAGATTCATATTTGACAATCAATAACATCAAGGCTCCAGATAATCTTAATCTTGTGACGTGACGACAATAATTACAAAATCAATTTGCTTTGAAGAACCAATGAAATCAGAATTTGAGTTTTGGTACTTTTAGTCCATCTGTACTAGATTAATATGTTCATGTAATACAGTTTTTTTTTTTTTTTTTTTTTTTTTTACAATTTTCACAACTAAGGTGTACATTTTCAAAACTCTTAGTAAAAAAATCCAAACTGATCGCACTTGTAGCACAACTAGTCATTCTTTCAAAACCTGATCTCTGCTTTCATTCTAGTTGTACAAATTTCCTTCGACATGATCACTGTTTCAAACACAGGATCATTGTGCCATGTAATGAGAACATTTGGTTCAATCATGAAACACAACATAATGATCTTCTTTCAGTATTACTTTTAACATTCAGTTCATTCAATAGCAAACAATACAAGATACATGTTTCAAATCACCCTTTTGTTGAAATAATTATAGTTACACAGGCTACATATAGAAAATACACTTACATGACCTAAATTACATATTTAACATAAAATCCATAATATTTGTAATAGTATCTATTCAGGTGTGATGAAGTATGACACAGGCGTGAGGTTTTGTGTAGAAAAGAGTTCGCTGCCATTACAGTAAATGTTCTCACTGTACCATATGACTGAATCTGTACTGTAGTTGACTTTTATAAGGGTGAGTTACAGTAATGTGGCGGTCTCCACAGCATTGGGTTTCCATGTTTTATGGGGGCATTCCATAGATATCAGTAATGGTTTTTATACTTTATTCTCTCCCCTACCCCTAAACCTACCATCACAGAAAACTATTTCAATATAATCTGTATCTATAGAAATCCATAGGTGTACCCAGGGTTTGGAAGCAATGAAATACAAGTAACTTAGTTACTTATTTAAAATACAAAATTTAAATAACTATTTCATTACAGTTACATTTTAAATGGGTGGTAATCAGATTACAGTTACATCTGAAAAGTATTTCCGATTACCAAAGTGATTACTTTGAATTTTAATGTCATTTAAACAGCAATTGGTGATTCTCTGTCTCTGACAGTGTGATAAAGCGGAGTTAATTATCATGTTTTCGACTGTTTTCATGTTTTGTGATAGTTTTTTGTGAGTCATTTTATAATTGTAAAAAAGTTCACTGCATCTTTTTCTCACAATTTGTTTTTTTTTTTTTTCATTCACAATTGTGAGTTTGCATTTCACAATTCTGACTTGTTTTTCTCAGAATTGCGAGATTTAAACTCACAATTGCAAGTTATAAAGTCAGAATTGGGAGATATGAACTTGCAATACTGACTTTTTTCTTGCAATTGTGAATTTAGTATGAGACTTTACATCTCATAATTCTGAATTTTCTCAAAATTGTGAGTTTATATCTCATATTTTTGACGTTTCTCAATATTGTGAGTTTATATCACATAATTCGGACTTTTCTCAATATTGTGAGTTTATCATAATTTTGACTTTTCTCAATATTGCGAGTTTATATCTCATAATTCTGACTTTATAACTCGCAATTCCAACATTATATTACACAATTCTGAGAGGAAAAGTCAGAATTGTGAGATAAAAACTTGCAATTAGCTTATTTGTGTTTGTTCCACACTTATTAGTATTCCAAAGTATTCTAAAGTGTAAAGTAATGTAACAAAATAAGTTACAAATTAATTTTTAAAGCATGTATTTTTGTAATCTGTATTGAAATACATTTTAAAAGTAACCTACCCAGCCCTGGGTGTACCAAATGATGCACTGATTAACCATTAAGATCAGTTTAAATTGAATAGTAGACAAGTGTATTAAACTGAACAAAAAGAGATGCAAATGAAAAGTTTGATAGTAAGAGCATTATGAAAGGCAGTTACTGTGATTGAAACATTTACATAGATGAAACACTTATTTTGGATAGTGAAAAGGATACTTTGTGATTTTGTGTTTTGTACTAAAACAATTGAAAATATACTGAAATGTCGATCTGTTCTGTTATGATATTAGTATTAAGAGTTTTGAAACAATTACCAATTACTTGTGAAAATTGTGCCAAAGCAATTAAAAAACTGTAATAAAGTTTTAAGGACACTAAGTATAATGTAGAAACTTGAATTTAACCAAAGCTACTGAGGAAAATTTAAAATAATGAATCACAATTATGACTCCATAGTCTCTCTCCGCGTATATCTTTTCTTAAGAAATTTTGGGCGCATAACAAAAATGTGTATGAAAATAAAGAAATTCTGAGATAGTGTATTGAGACATACAAGGAAATTCCAGAAAGACTGTGAAAATGGAGTGAATTGTTTATCTGCACAAGTGAGTCACTCAAAATTTTATGAATCAAAAAATCACATTTTCTTACCTGGTGGGAAAACGTCTCGGTTACATAGGTAACTCTCGTTCCCTGAAGGAGGGAACGGAGACGTACGTCGGATGACCGACGAATAGGAATCTTGCTAGAGAGGCCAATCTACTTCGAGTGTAACTAAAACGAGCCAATGCATATTGGCATGCAATCATATGCAGCAGCTGCTCACCTCGCAGTGCGGGTATATAATGAGCAGCAGGTGCGTTGCATCTTTAGGTTTTCGCTGAGGAGCCGAACCAGATAGGCGGCAGCATCAGCGGGGTACAGCAACTGTGGCGACGGGACGTACGTCTCCGTTCCCTCCTTCAGGGAACGAGGGTTACCTATGTAACCGAGACGTTCCCATTCAGTCGGTCACTTCGATGTACGTTGGATGACCGACGAATAGGAATCCCTACCAAAGCGCCACAGGAGCTGCCCTCTTCCAGCGCTCTGTTGTAAGCCACCTGAACCCCCTTGCATGAGGACGGTAGGCCAGGGCTAACACAGAGAGTGTCAATCACTGCTGTTCCCAAACCCATTCAGTGAGACTATTGGATAACACTGGGAAACGTACCCTTCGTGTAAAAGGGACGCTGCGGAAGCCACATCCTTCCCCGAAAGGAGTTATGTGGAAGAATAATGGACTAACCGTGGGGTTGTCATATGGAAGAACTGGGGTGACTCCACTCGACGAGAGGTGGGTTCTCCCAGAGGGAAAGACACGGGCTTCGATTAGGAGCAACCGTGGAACCAGACATATGGGATCCCCATAGGGTCACTCATATGGAACCCAGCCTAAATCCGGTTCTCAAGGATGCAGCGGAGTATAGGCCTGGCGCCAGACGCTCCGCTACGTCGGCTGCCGAAGGGAGATCGGAGGACTCAACAGGGTCTGCCTTGTAGGGACTCTCTGGAGAAATAAGCACATGTGAGTGCAGCAAGCCGACACTAAGCCGGGGCCTCTCTGTGCCTCTGACCTGAGGCGAGAACACGAGAGGAGACCGACTCAACACGAACGCTATAAAACCTAGCGAACGTGTTAGGTGTCACCCAGCTCGCAGCTCTACAGATGTCTGTCAGCGAGGTGCCACGAGCCAGCGCCCAGGAGGATGCAACACCTCTCGTGGAGTGTGCATACAACCTGAGTGGGCAGGGCACGCCCTGAGCTTGGTAAGCCAGGGCGATGGCATCCACTATCCAGTGGGCCATCCTGTGCTTGGAGACAGCCTTTCCCTTCTGCTGGCTTCCGTAACAGACAAAGAGCTGGTCTGAGGTCCTGAAAACTTTGAGTTCTGTCTACGTACTGTCGCAAAGCGCGAACTGGACAGAGCAAAGCCAGGGCTGGGTCTGCCTCCTCCGAGGGCAGCGCTTGCAGGCTCACTACCTGCTCCCTGAAGGGAGTGGTAGGAACCTTGTGCACATAGCCAGGCCAGGGTCTCATTACCACCTGGCTGTCACCCGGCCCGAACTCTAGGCACAATTCGTTGACCGAAAAAGACTGCAGGTTCCCTACCCTCTTGATGGAGGCCAATGCAGCCAGCAGCAAAGTCTTCATTGACAGAATCTTTAAGTCTGCTGACTGCAAAGGCTCAAAGGGAGCATTCTGGAGTGCTCTCAGCACCAGAGCCAAGTCCCAAGAGGGTATGGAGGGGGGACGAGGAGGATTTAACCGTCTCGCCCCCCTAAGGAACCTGACGACCAGGTCGTGCTTACCAACAGATTTGCCATCTATGTGGTCGTGGTATGCAGAAATAGCAGCAGCATGGACTTTGAGGGTGGAGGGGGACAGCCTACGCTCCAACCCTTGCTGCAAGAAGGAAAGTACGACTCCGATCGAACATTTTCGGGGCTCTTCTCGGCGAGAAGAGCACCACTCGACGAACAGGTTCCACTTCAGGGCGTAAGCATGTCTCGTAGACAGTGCACGTGCCGAAGCGATGGTGTTAAGTACCTCGGAGGGTAAGTCACCTAGAACCTCCGCGTCCTGTCCAGGGACCAAACATGGAGTTTCCAGAGGTCTGGACGCGGGTGCCAGAGGGTGCCCCGTCTCTGAGAAAGAAGGTCCTTCCTCAGAGGAATGGGCCTGGGAGGGGCTGTTGCGAGGAGTGAGAGTTCCGGGAACCAGGTCCGGTTGGGCCAATAGGCCGCAACTAACATGACCTGCTCCTCGTCCTCCCTGACTTTGCACAGTGTCTGTGCAAGTAGGCTCACTGGGGGAAACGCATATTTGCGGAGGCCCCGGGCCAGCTGTACACCAGTGCGTCTGTCCCGAGTGTTCCCTCGGACAGGGAGTAAAACAACCGGCAGTGGGAGGTTTCTGGAGAGGCAAACAGGTCTACCTGAGCCTCTCCGAACTCTCTCCAGATCAGCTGGACCGCCTGGGGGTGGAGTCGCCACTCTCCCGGTAGCGCAGCTCATGAGAGCTTGTCGCCACACGGTTGAGCCCACCGGGGATGTGAATGGCACGAAGCGACCTCAGATGCTTCTGACTCCAGAGGAGGAGATTGCGGGCGAGTTGTGACATGCGACGGGAGCGTAGACCACCTTGACGGTTGATGTACGCAACGGTCGCAGTGTCGTCTGTACGGACCAGTACATGCATCTTCGAACGTGAATCGCAGGAATGGCCTGCGTCACGGAAGGATTGAGACATAAAAGTACGTGTCCTTCATGTCGATCGCTGCAGACCAATCTCGGGGACGGATGCACTCGAAAATGCGTTTCTGCGTGAGCATTTTGAACGGTAGCTTGTGAAGGCTCCGATTCAAAACTCGCAGGTCCAAGATCAGTTGTAACCCACCGCTTTTCTTGGATACAATTAAGTGGGGGCTATAGAACCCCGACTTCATATCGGCTGGAGGGACCAGCTCTATCGCGTCCTTCGCCAGTAGGACCGCGATCTCCGCACGCAAGACAGGAGCATCGGCAGCTTTCACTGAAGTGAAGTGGATGCCCCTGAACCTCGGGGGACGCCGGGCGAACTGAACCGCATAGCCTAGCCTGATGGTCCGAATGAGCCAGCGAGACGGACTGGGACATGGGGGCATCAAGGAACCTGACTTTGTCGGTATCCCTCATGTCCACCAGACACAGCCAGAGATGACGTTCCTCGACCACCAGCGTGGACATCGCACGACCCACTGACCGTGCCGTGACCTTCGTCGCTTGAAGCCGTTGCGGTACGAAGTTCTTGGAGAACCTGTGGATCATGACTACCCTCATGCAGGCCCCTCAGTGCCTTGGCCTGATGGACCTGCAACAACGCCATAGCGTGTAAGGCGGAGGCGGCTTCCCTGCAAGCCCAGTAAGCACTGCCGGTTAGGTCCGACGAGCGCTCACAGGCCCAGGAAGGGAGAGACGCTCCCCCCTCTCTTCAGGAGGGGGTATGCGTGAACATCCCTTTGCACCGCACCGCCCTCAAGGGTAGTGAGGGAGGAGGTCCCACTGGCACGGTTTCGGGCAGTAAAAGGTGCCCTCCACGCCCCAGTGATCGCTACATGCACTTCCGGGAAGAAGGGAACTGGGGTGGGGGGCTGAGAACCAGCCCTTGCCACCCCGAGGAACCAATCATCCAACCTCGAGGGCTCGGGACACGGTGGAGCATTCCACACGAGCTCGACCCTGTTGGCGGCCCGGGAAAGCATAGCCATCATTTCCGGGTCCGATTTGGGCACAGCTGTCACTCCCGAAGGAGGCAGGAACGAGGCAGCGGCACTGAGACTAGATCGCAACCCCGCCCCCTTGCAGGAGGCGGAGTCTAGCTCGCAACTCCGCGATGGTCATCTTCCCGCAATGGGTGCATGACTCATCCACAAATGCTGCCTCAGCGCGCCTTGAGCCCAAGCACGCGATACAGCGCTCGTGACCATCCCGAGGCGCTAGGTAACGACCGCATCCAGAAACACACAGGTAGTACACATCTTTGAAAAGACGCAAAACTACTCGCGCGAGCTCTTTTATTTTTCATTTCATTTCATTTTTCATCATTTAGCAGACGCTTTTATCCAAAGCGACTTACAAGGGGAGCAATTAGGGGTTAGGTGTCTTGCTCAAGGGCACTTTAGTCGTGGTATCGAAGGTGGAGAGAGTGCTGTTTATTCACAATCCCCACTTTCAATTCCTGCCGACTCTCTCACCACTAGGCCACGACTACCCTACACTAGGCCGTGACTACCCTACCCTTTAGGAATTAACTCTTTCAAGTGCCGAAGCACGCAGGGGATAACCGCGGCAACACAGACAGGAAAAAAGTGCACCAAAAGCTTCTTCGTCTTTCGTCACACTCGCTTGTAGACACCATACAGGCTCGGCTCCGAAGCGAAAAGCTAAAGATGCAACGCACCTGCTGCTCATTATATACCCGAGCTGCGAGGTGAGCAGCTGCTGCATATGATTGCATGCCAATAAGTGACCGACTGAATGGGAACATTGACTAGATACTTGATGAACATCAGCTGGAAATGATTGTGATACAATAATTAGTGAAATGTAATTAGTTGTATTTATTTATATCACAAATCTCACACGAGCTAACAGACCGTAGTCAGGATATGCATCATATTGAATTTTTCATGAGGTTGTTAGAGATAGATGTATACCCCGTCTTTATCTCAGTTTTTGACAAAACTGTAACTGTTACGTTAAACTTATACTCATTGGAAATCAGTGGAATATAGTGACTCCAGAATACTGGGTCACATGAAGAATAAATGATTCTGTGTGGATAAACATGTGATAAAATGTCTGCTTTCTCTAGAGGTAACGTGTCCTCTAAACACAGCAGTGGACGACTTAATAGAGCGATCTCCTAATAATGAAGGTCCCTTCAAACCTGGACAAAAATTAACATTTTCATGCGAAAGAAAAGGACTGAAATTAATAGGACAGAGAGAAATCACCTGTCAGTCAAATGGAGAATGGAGCAGCCCTTTTCCTAAATGTGAAGGTAAGACCACCAAGGGTAAAAAAAAAACTTGGATTGGACAAAGATAGATCAAAGATAGATCTGTTGTTCACATGGAGGATGCTTGATTGATCAGATCTTTCTGTTTTTAGAGGTAAAGTGTGTTGCAAAGCTGACAGTGAGGATGAAATCAGACGCCACTAAGGACGAACACATGGGGACTGGGATTTCAGTCAGACCTGGACGAACAATAACTCTTAGATGTGATGGGGAGGGAGTGAAATTACAAGGACAGAACAAAATTACCTGTCAGTTAAATGGAGAATGGAACGTCCCATTGCCTAAATGTATAGGAGGTAAGATCATATTCTGGTAACACACTATAATAAGGATACATGAATATTCAAGTACTAATGCCCGAATTAATAGGCTACTTAATTCAGCATGAACTAGGCTAATGATTATTGAAAGCATGAACAAATCACGAACTATCCTTAGAGCTATCCTTAACTTTGACTGGAGTCATTATGGATTCACACATGAATAACAGCAGCCTTTACTGCATGTTAGTAGGCTACATGTTTGATAGTTAATGCATTAATTAACATGCATGGCTAAACCAAATCAAACTGCCTCTTTAAGAAGGAATAAGAAGTGCTCTGACTTTGAAACAAATTTAAATAATATTACCATAGTTTGAACTTTTGACTGCAGCTATGTCATAAACATTACTGAATGGCACAGAATTTATTGCTCCTCCTCAAACGTGAATACACTAATAGCTGACCTTAAAAGGTATTTATCTGTTATGTGGTGTTCTCTTTCCCTTCAAACTCACCCTACTCCTACTGCAACTTATTCACACTCAAATAAAAAATTAAAATTCAAAACCCACAAAGAACATTTGTGGAAGTTGTCTATGATCAAACTGGGATCATAGTCAGAACGTTTGCTGGAATCAGTAGCCTACAGTTCACTTTCCATCCATACGCATATACAAAACAAAATCCCAATACAAAACACACCTGACTTTAATTATCAATTTGGTTTACTAATCAACATTTATTAGATTAAAATGCCACCAATACCGTAGAGTGATTACATAGAGTGCGCCACTAATGAGTGTCGCACCAGAAACAAACCATACATACCAGAGGTGGGAGTAAGTCACCCATGTGCAAGTCACAAGTAAGTCTCAACAAGTCTTAACCTTCAAGTCTCAAGCAAGTCCAAGTCAATTTTTGTGAGAATCAAGTCAAGTCACTGCTTTATGTCAAGCAAGTCAAGTCAAGTCATAGCTTGGGTCAAATAAGTCGCTGGCAAGTCATACAAATGTTTGATTTAACTGAATTTATATGTTAAATTAAGTTAAAACTACAGTAGTTATGGACTATGGGAGTTTTATTTACAAAAAAAAAATGCAATATGCCTTTCTAATCAAAATGTGTCCACATACAGCTGAGTTGTTAATACAATAAAAATCTAAAAATAAAATTAAAGCTGCAAGCAGCGTCTATCACAACTACTATAACCATTGACTAGCCAAGACATTAGCTGAAAACAGTGGAACGGACTTCGTTACTTACAATTTTTTGTGGGACTTGAAGTGTCGAATGAAATTCGAAGTGGTGGTGGTTGTATCAGAGATCTTCGTTTTGCAGGTCTTGCATACTGCCGTTCTTCTCTTTTTAGCGCTGTCTTGTACATAATCCTGGTACCCGAACTTAATTATTTTTGGCTTAGCGCCTTCCGTGTTTAATCACGACTGTCAGTTCGCGCTCTCTGCTTGCCTGCTGCGTCACGTGGTTAGGTTGCGGCACGTTCAAAAACACTTTAATAATTTTTTTTTCGAGTCATTTCACTCAAGTCCGAGTCAAGTCTCAAGTCATGAATATCAAGTCAAAGTCAAGTCAAGTCTTTTATTAATATTTGTCAAGCAAGTCTCAAGTCCTAAAATTTACGACTTAAGTCGGACTCGAGTCAAGTCGTGTGACTCGAGTCCCCCACCTCTGATACATACTGTAAGAAAAGTAGTTATGACTATACATAAAAACGAACAATAAAAAAAAAATCAGAAAACGGTTTAGAGCAAATTAAATTTATTAGTGGTAGTTATTAGTCTATTTTCCCCACATTTGATTAGACCAGAGGTTCTCAACCTGCGGCCCGCCACGTATGCAAATGTGGTTTTCCTCAAAAACCTTAATTTCTTTTAGACTGAAGAAAGAAGGACATGAACATCTTGGATGATATGGGGCTGAATAAATTATAAGGAAATTTGAATTCTCAAGTGAACTAACTTCAACTCATGCCTTGTTAATGCATTATTTTGTCATGTGACTTTACTCGAGGGGCCCCAATCAAAATGAATTCACTTGAGTACTCATTAACACATGAGTAAACTTACTATAAAATACACATGTACTAACACAACAAGTATTCATCCCAGTAAAGTGATGCTGTATGGCTTTTCAAGAAGTCAGAAAGTAGGTACAGTATCATCACGGCTTGCGTCTGGATGGAGAGTGAACTGTACTGATCATACCCAGCAAACGTTCTGACTATGATCCCAGTTTTGGTCGTTTCTTTGGGAACTGTTCCACAAATGTTCTTTGTGGGTTTTGAATTTATTTAACTGTGAATAAGTTGCAGTAGGAGTAGGGTGAGTTTGAAAGCAAAGAGAACACCACAAAACAGATCAATACCTTTTAAGGTCAGCCATTAGTGTATTTATTGTTTGTTGAGGAGGATCAATTAATTCTGTGTCATCCAGCACTTCTTATTCCTTCTTAACGAGGCAGTTTGATTTAGTTTAGCCATAAATGTTACTTAATGCATTAACTATCAAATGTCATGATTAGTTAATGTTTTCAACAATCATTAGCTTATACTGAATTAAGCATTAATTATTCATGTACACTGTAAAAAATGACGGCTATTTTAAAGGTAAAAGACTACAAAAATGCTAAGGTGAAAAACAGTTTCCGTACTATATACAGGGAATATATAGTATGGATATATAACACTTCTTGCACATGCTTAATTAGTTGAGTTATTAGCAGTGTTTGTAAGCATATTGCTCATATTAAAATAAAGGCAAATAAATTCATTTGCATGCAAGTCTCTCTTGACTTGGCCCAAGAAGCAACGTCCAAGCAACCACCAATAACCCAGCAACAGCATTGTTACGCACTAGAACTGTGGTGGTGAGTTTTACATGGATAAACACAACTTTAGATGCAAATTTAGATCTATTTATGATATATTATATAGAAAAATCCAACCCAGAGCTCTTCAATACAGAAAGGTATTTTTAAAAGCACAAATTCTCATATTAATAATGTGCATTATATTAATGACATGTTCTATGATTTAAGGCCATAAAAAATGCATTTTTATTATGCCAAATTTTCTTCTAAAATTAAAAAAAAACTTTTTTTTGCCCTCAGGGAAATGTGGACCACCACCAACAAATGTGGAATTTGGTGATACAAAGGAAATGCCAAAACAAGAGTACGATTCAGGGGAGACAGTTGAATATGTGTGCTTTAATAAATACACACTGGATGAGAGTGACCCCTACTCCAAACACTTGACCTGTGATAACGGAGAATGGACAGGGAATATTAGGTGCTTAAGTAAGTATGAACACTCACTATATACATGAAAACAGGCAAGGCTTTCCTCACTGTATTTAAATTTTTTATTTATTTATTTGTCATTTTGTAATCCTGTGACACTGAGAGTGAGATGTTGTTTGTTTCAGAGCCCTGTTCAGTGACGGTGGAGGAAATGGATAAAAGAGGTATAGAGCTGAAATGGGGTGGACGGCAAAAGATATTCTCACCACACAAGGACAAAATCACCTTTAAGTGTCAGTGGGACAAATATTCAACAGGCATTGCTCTAGTACAAACATGTAATGATGGAGTGATGAATTTGCCTCTGTGTGTGTGACAGTGAATAAAACATCACTGAAGCATCAGCTGTACTACTAAGCAAAAAAAATGAAGCCAATCAAAATAAAACCTTTTCCCCAATTCAGTTTCTCTGTTTTGGAATTCCTGCAATTAAATTTTAAATAAAAGATAAAAGCAACATCACAAAAATGTGCATTTATAAAAACGCCATTAACACCAGCTAAGAGTGTATATGTTTATTGTAAGGAGTACAAAACTGATCGCAAAAAGCCTGTATAAAGAGAAAGTTGCAAATAATATTAAACTTTCTTTTTGCTCTGGGTTTCCTGCTGATTACAAATGTGACCAATAACATGTAATATGATCATGAGTTATAGGTGACAGAGCAATAAAAAAAATTTTTTTTTTTAATCGATAGGACACATTTTGTAATACCTTGGTCACTTTTCCAAAACTTCACACAGTTCTCATAATCAACTTTCATCGGCACAGCAGTTAATTTCACATTCAGGATCACTAAAACTTCCAAAAACCCTTCATACTTCATGTATCAAATCATTCTTCCAGAACTCTAGCAAAGGTTGTCATCCAATAAACATTTTATCATGAAGAAAACACAGACCTAAAAACACTAACAACAGGCAACATTATGCATTCGCTTTTATAAAATTTCTTTACAAAACAAAATGGCACACTCTGTTTATAATTCACTGCAGTATATGTTACATGGTCCATGTTTACATTGCACTACAAAATTATTTTCCCTAAAAAGTTTTTCTCTTTTGTATAGATGGTAACGAAATTACTATTTTTACAGTCGCAATAGGACACATTTCTCGACACTAGGTAACTTTTTTTAAGCTCTTCACACGGTGAGCACATCATCAATCTATGTGGGCTAAACTGTGAATCATTTATAATTGCTTTGGCACAAAATGCATTCAATTACTATAGCTTTCAAATCACATTAATTCATTTTCTTTGACTTAGACACAGATACCACCAAAACTTTATGTACCTACAGGCCAATTTGCACATTTACATATTCTTTTCAAAACTAATAAAACTTAAGTACAAAACCACAAAATGGCACAAAATATAAAATGAATTAGACAGTTCAACGGTAATACCATCCATATTCTAAATCTAAAAAAAATCAAATACTATCAAAGCAATTAGATTAACCCTTTAAGCCCTGAGGGTAGTTTTTTTTCTTTATCTTTTTTTTTTTCTAAGTGACACAAAAAAGTAAAGACTCGTAACTTCAAAACTATAGCAAGGAGAGTCAAAAGGTTGGTATTGTTTGAATTTGGACATTCTCATGCTGAAAAAATTGCAAATAAACAGTAAAAAAAACATTGTGGAAAATGTTTGAAAAATTTCATATATTTATCATTTAAAATGGAATGTAAAATAAAAAAATATGGTAGCAAGTTTATCCTTTTTTCGATGTTCTGCTAAATGTGAGCTGTTTCTGGATCAAATAAAGAATTTTTTTATTTTTGACATGCACAAAAATAATGACTCATAACTCATGTCATAATGACATGTAACATGCTGGGATGCGTGCAGGAAAGCACGGAGAAGGCAGACTTCACTACTTAAAGTGGTTTATTTATAAAACAGGAAAAGGATACCGAACGGATAACTACACAACACAAGCATGTAACTTTAACAACGAACAAGGAATGGACAGAAACAGAGGGTATAAATACAACAAAACACAAGAGGATAATGAGCGGGGCACAGGTGACAGACATAACTAATGAGACACAGCTGACGCAAATTAACTAATAAGGGTGACTACGGTGACAGGGAAACTCAAACAAAGACCACATGACACAGTTGACAGGACTGGGGAACTCAAAATAAGGAACACGTGACAAATGACAGAACCGAGAACACATAAACAGACACACAGAGACCTGACCCTGACAGTTGGTATCGTTTGAAAGAATTTTTTACATAAAAAAAAAAATAATAATAAAAAATAAATAAAAAAATTTTGGACAATCTCATACTGAGAAACTGCTGATTAAAACAAAAAACAAAAGTTTGCTCAAGTGAAATTTTTCATGTATTTCATATGTGACATGTAATAACTCCGAAATTAATTAAATAAGGTATGAGGACAATTCTTTTTTGGTGATGTTCCTCTATATGCCTTGATATCTATTTTGTGGTGATTGCATGGAAGAAATCAAAAGTTACAGCATTTGGATCCAAGCCTTTTTTGTTTAGCCCTTGTTGACTGACTATAGGTTTAATGGTAAAAAAAAAAAAAAAAAAAAAAAAAAAAAAAAAAAACTGTAATTCAAAATATGCAATCATTGAATGCATTTTGCGCCAAAGCAATGATAAATCATCAACAGTTTGAGTTTGGCCATATTGGCGATTTTCCCGCTCAGTGTCTATGGTGGTTACAGCCACATCTGGGTAACTTAAACCAGTGACTTTCTCTCATATCATGCAAACACAACTGGGGTCAAACGATATTGGATGAATTTAATTCAATATTAATATTACTGTACTTATGTTGTGATGTTCATTGTGTTCCAAGGTTGGTTGCTTTGTACATTGTAATGGACTATTTTCTTAGCAGAAATTTTAGAGAAATATACAGGCAAGTTTATAAAGTAACAAACTCAAAACAATATTTGATGTCTATATATTTATTTATCTGGTGCGTAGCCATGTGATCAGTGGAATAAATGTATAGTCATTTATAAATACTTGGCTAATATATGTGAAATTACAAAGTACATGTGACAGTGTGGAAAAACAGAGAATTCATGACTACTGCTCATGTCTCAATTTAATTCAACTTGTTCACTTCAATTACTAGCAAGCATCGGTCAATACTGAAGCCACATCTTCAAAACTCTTCACACATTCAGCAAAACAGAAGTCTATGTGGACCAAAATGTAAATCATTTTTCATTACTTTCTCACAAAATGCATTCAATGACCACATTTTTCAAAATCCATAAGAACTTTTGTCATTCATACTTCATCTACAAAACACTATATATTTTCATAACAATACCGTTTTTTTTTTTACAGTCGCTAGGACACACTTCTCAATACTTAGGTCAGTTTTTCAAAATACTTCATTCATGTGTCAAATCAAATCATTCTTCCAGAAATCTAGCAAAAGTTTTCACCCAGCAAACAAATTTTGTCAGTCATAAAACCCTGATATAGAGAACACTAACATCAGGTAGCATTATACAATCCTTTCTTTTGTAAAATTTTTGAAGTCAAGTCAGGTTCAAGTCACCTTTATTTATATTACGCTTTTTACAATATAAATTGTGTCAATGCAGCTTTACAGTAATAATTGGCAAATAATTTTTGGCTGCACAGCAGCACATAAAGAAATGGTGTCATTGTGCAGCTTACAGTTTTTTACAGACGCTAGGACACATATCTCAATACTTAGGTCACTTTTGCAAAACTCCTCACACAGTGAGCACAAAGGAAGTCTATGTGGGCTAAATTGAGGATCAATTATCATTGCTTTGGCACAAAATGCATTCAATGACTACATCTCTCAAATTTCATGAATTCTTTTCTCACTCAGACACAACAACTGCCAAAACTCTTTGTACGTACAGGCCAATTTGCACATGCTTACGTACTGTTTTCAAAACTCTTAAACTAATGTTCAAAACAATAACATAATACAAAACTGAATAAGATAGCAATTTGCTACATTCCTACAGTAATTTATTTATATATTGTAAATTATTTATTTTATTTATAATTGTATGGGACAATGTGGCATTTCACCACTCCCGTGCAGTCGCCAAGTGGTTTGCAGCTCATCCCAGAATGGAGTCACTTTTCCTCCCACCTTACTCTCCATTCCTCAATCCCACAGAGGAATTCTTTTCCTCATGGAGGTAGAAGGTTTATGACCACCATCCACATGATCAAATGTCCCTCCTGGACGCAATGATTGCTGGATGCCTGGACATATCAGCAGAAGATTGCCAGGGATGGATCAGGCATCCCAGAAGATTCTTTCCTAGGTGTATTGCCCTAGATGACATAAGATGTGATGTGGATGAGAACCTGTGGCCAAATGGAGAAGTCTGAGTAGATTAGCATTACTATTGTATCTGTATAAGTGGATGGTGTGTATACAAATTGTTGTATTTTGGAATTACTCTGTGCAAAAAAAATAAAAACGACATAAAATATTGACGAATTCCGCATCATGTCTGATTCATTCTAGTAACATATATTGCAGTGAATTATAAATAGAGATGTCTCCTTGTTTTACGCAAGAAAACATATGTTGTATAATGCTACATATTGTTAGTGTTTTTTAGATCATTGTTTTGTGGGTGACAAAGTGTGTTTGTTGGCTGTCAAGCTTTGCTAGTGTTCTGGAAGAATGAGTTGATTTGAGACCTGAATTAAGTGTTTTGGTAGTTGTAGTGCATTTTGAATGTGAAATGAACTGCTTTGCCAAGCTGAAAGTTGGTTAGGAGAACTGTGTGAAGAGTTTTGCAAAAGTGACCTAAGTATTGAGAAATGTGTCCTAGCATCTGTAAAAAAACTGTAAATAAATTCAGTTTTGATTCATTCCGTTGTAAAAATCAATAGTTATTAATTTAGTTAATTTATCTGTATATCAGCACTGGAGAAAACAGTGATGTAATCATCCAGCACAGTTCAGTTTGCATATAATGGTGTCAATGCAGGCAGATCAAAAACATTCTTGAATATCAAGTCAAGTGTCCCCAACTAAGCAAGCCAAAGGCGACAGCGGCAAGGAACCAAATCGTATTCATCACGCTGGTAAGGGACGGTTTTGGATGGTTTGTTGGGGATCTGTGCCACTGGCTGTTGTATCGGTAAGGCCTTCACAAGGGATGATCTAGTTGACACAGTCTCTGCTAACACTTCAGGGCCGCGTTCATATGGCAAGCCGTTTTGACTTTTATTCATTTTCAGGATATGAACTTGTGATATCAACAATGACATTTTCACTACTAAAAACTATCATTCTTGATATCAGGAATTAGATTTCCACTAGTAACAAAGTTCATTCTTGATATCAACAATTCAATTTCCACAAGTAAAAACTATCATTCTTGATATCAAGAATTGTATTTTTACTAGTGAAATCTCGCCATAGGCTGCCATTCAAATTCAATTGTTGATATCAGGAATACAATTCTTACTAGTAACAATGACAATTTCTGATATCAAGAATTACATTGTTACTAGTACAAATGTCTATTCTTGATATCAACAATTGAATTGCTACTAGTAAAAATGTTCATTTCTGATATCATGAATGTGATTGTTACTAGTAAGAAAGCCGTTTTAGATATCAGAAATTATCTTGATATCAGGAATTCATTTCAGATATCAGAAATGAATATTTTTACTAGTAGCAATTCAATTGTTGATATCAAGAATAGACATTTGCACTAGTAACAATGTAATTTTTGATATCAGAAATTTGCATTGTTACTAGTAAGAATTGTATTCCTGATATGTGAAACTGGAATTTCAACTAGTAAGAAATGAATTCTTGATATCAACAATTGAATTTGAATGGCAGCCTATGGCGAGATTTCACTAGTAAAAATACAATTCTTGATATCAAGAATGATAGTTTTTACTAGTGGAAATTAAATTGTTGATCTCAAGAATGAACTTTGTTACTAGTGGAAATCTAATTCCTGATATCAAAAATTGTCATTGTTACTAGTGGAAATGTAATTCCTGATATCAAGAATTAACATTTTAACTGGTGAAAGTTTATATCCTGAAAATGAATAAAAGTTAAAACGGCTTGCCATAGCGTTCATGTTCACCGTTCACTGTTGTTCTGCTGAAGCTCATTCAGCACCTGTATCCTTTCCGCGCACTTTTGACTACCCCTGGCCACCCCTAGCTCAGGGACTGATTCGGAAGCGTCCTCTGGGGCCAGGTCTGAAGCTGGAGTCAATGTGTGTGCTGTCCACACACATAGAATGGCCATCATGGACAGGGCTGTATCCTCTAGCAGCTCAGGTATAGCAGGCGTGACGTGATCATTCACTGGCGGCTGGACAGGCGTGAGGTGAGCCGTCTGAGGCTGGACAGGCGTGGCTTGCACCGTTGTCTGCTGGGCAGGCGTGGCTTGAACCGTTGGTTGTAGCTGAGCAGGGATGGTATAGACCGACCGTGGCTGGGCTGGCATGGCTGGAAGTGTCAGTGGCTGAGCAGGCATGGCCTGGGTCATTGGTCGGGAGGAAGATCTGCATAGAGGTGATCTGACTCTGGAAGGTCTGTGGAGACGTAACGAGGTTCTGGAAACTCTATAGCATCTGACGCGGGCACTGGCCTCGGAATGGATCCATTGAGCTCTTGAGTGGTTTCATGGAGCTCTGGAGCGGGCTTCTTATGGTGCGGCTTGTGTTTATATCGTGGCTGGGGATGCTGCGCGGTGACTTGATTTGGTTCATGAAGATCAATGGTGACCTGACTGGGTTCATGGTAACAAGCGGTAACTTGACTGGGTTCACAATGATCCATAATGACATGACTTGCCTCTGGACGATCAGCTGCGGCGTGCTGTGACTCTGGAGTGATGGCCATTTTGTGCACCGATACCGCGGTGGCTGCCATTTTGTGATTGGGATCGGGCATGGAAACCACAGGGCAGAAATGTTCGTTAAACACAGAGTGAGGCATGTTCGAGGCTGAATGAACTGGCGATTGTGCCGAGTCAGGGTTTGCCTCACCCATGGTAAATGGTGAACCACTGAGTGCATACTCCATAAAGTCTCTGAGGCTACAATTAAAGTCTGGATAATAAAGACCGGACAATAACGCTCAGAAATGCTATCACATGGAGTAACAAGACCTCGCAAAGGTGTGTGTGTGCAGGGAGCTTAAATAGTCAACATGATAAGTTGCAGCTGGTGATGTGATCAGTGATTAGTTACGAGGCTTCTGGGAAGTGTAGTCTGCATGAATGAGTGAGTGAGTGAGTGAGTGAGTGAGTGAGTGTGTAGAGCTGAGTCCATGGTGAAGTGCCCTCTACTGGTTATTGTAGGCACTACAGCTGACGATTGTTACAACAACAATTGAAATAGGTTTATCACTTACTACAAACCAAGCTTTGATTGGTTGCACTTTATTTTACAGTCCTGTTCTCCATGTACGTACTATGTACTCATTATAGTAATTGCAATAACTGGGTAATAACTTTGTACTAACACTGAACCTACACCTACACCTAACCTTAACACATGGAGATACCTTATGTTATCCTGTACTTTCTTAGGTAAGTACATGAAAGTGGACATACTGTAAAATAAAGGGTAACCCATTTTTAAAATCTTATTAATCTTTTTGAGAATCTGTCTAATTCTGATGTTTATGTATTGCTTATTGTTATAAACTAATTTAAATCAAATTAGGTATTTTAGAATAGAAGTGTCTTAAGGGATTGCAAAAATCACAAACCCCAAAAGATATACAAAGATATCTCAACTATAATATATACAAATGTATTTTTATATATAAAATTTTATTTTATATATAAATATATAAAAATATAAATATAATATAAAATATATTTTATTTTATTTATTTTTATTTTATTTTATATAATTTTATTATATTATATATTTATATAAATGTATAAAAAGACAAAAATATAAATATAAGAAATATAATATATATAACGACCACCATATAGTATTTAGTTTGACATTCATATTCACAATCAACACTTTCTGATGCTTAAGTTGACTATTTTTTGAGGAGTCCAATTTTGAACATGTTCATTGAATGTTCCAAGAATCTGTTATCACATGACAACCATTTGCAAACAAAGTTAAAGACCTTTGAGTTTTTCAGTGTTTACAAAAAGTCCACAATGTAAGATCCAGTAAATGACATCCAGCTTTTGTATTTGCAATTGTTTTTTTTTTTCACTTTAAGGGTCAAACTCTGTTTTTTTTATCAGTTCAGTAGATTGCTCAATTCTAATGAACACATTTTGCAATGGCAGTTACAAGTATATTTTGAAATGACTGTACTATTGAAATGTTTAAAAGTTCGAAAGTGTTGTGTATCTTCTTCAATCTCTCTCATTTTCAATGATATATGGTAAAGATTCATTCACCACAAAATCATACTTTATAATTTACATGATCCAGAGAGAAACAGGATTAAGATACAGAGTTCAGAGGCAATTATTTTGTATTCTTTGCTTCCTGTTCATGTGTTGCAAAAATATGACTCAAGAAGATTGACTTCTCTAAAGTAACTTGACTTTGGTGTGTCTAAATGACAAATATGAATTGTTGCATCATTTACAGGAAATACTGCCTGTACACAGAGGGGTCTGGTGTAAGAAAAAAACTCTTTTTGACTTTGGTAAATGATTAACTTGTTGATCCCGAAGCAGGCAAGAGTATCAGACACAGACCTAAAAAGATATTTGAGAACTGAGCTCAAAATGAGAGATCCTGTAAAACTCCTCGGCTTCGTCTTTTGGTTGTTTTTCTTTAATTCTGGCCAATGTCAAGGCAAGTCATTTTTTGTTGTTATTAATTTGAATGTTTTTTTTTAGTTATGCACTTGAACATAAATGTTATATTATATGCACTTCCCAAACTGTATCTTTAGAGAGTGTTGTCTAGTTCTGCATGTACTTCAGCATTTAATATACATGACAGTTTTGTCTTTGTGTAATGATTGTTTGTACTTCTCAGAATGTCTTCGAGAAAACATTAATTATGAAAACATTGAACTAGCTGAGAAAGCTTCATACAGTGATGGTGAAACGGTGAGAGTGAACTGCATGACAGGCTTTACTGGCATGTATAGATTAAAGTGTGAAAAGGGAGAATGGAAGAAAACCACTGGGCGACCATGTGCAAGTGAGAAAATTGTGAATATGATCACCACATCATTTTATTGGTAATTAAATCAATGCAGTTATGCAGAGTAAAACTTGTTTGATTTCTGCAGAGAAAAAATGCAGTCACCCAGGAGACACAGAAAATGGTGATTTTAAACTGGAAGGAGGGTCAGACTTTGTTTTTGGAGTAACAGCGTCGTATACTTGCAAGAAAGGGTAAATTTTCTTTATGCATTTTATTCTAATGTATGAAATGTATACTATCATTTTAACCTTTTTTGTACTTGTAAAAAGTGTAAAAACACTGTGTTCACAGATTTTACATGGCAAGCAGAATCAATCAGCGCACCTGCAGAGCTCAAGGATGGGACAATACTGTCCCTGTCTGTGAGAGTACGCTTTCTTGCGTTTTCTTTCTTTCTTTTTTTCTTCTCCATCCTTCTGATAGTGAATCATAAGCTACATTATTCAAGAAAATTATCATATTGTTAATTAGTTTGTTGATTTCTCTTTTTTTCATATTTATTTATTGTCTAGTTATGAAATGTCCAGCCATTCGCACAGATGGGGACGTGACTGCAATAGGCAACACAGAGGACGGAAGTTATGGTGATGCTGTTCATTTCGAGTGTGTTTCTTCTAACAAAAAGATACACGGAAGTAGTGAGATTTACTGCACAGAGAGGGGCGAATGGAGTAAATCTATTCCAACGTGCAAAGGTTCAATCTGTTGTTTCATTTTTTGTTCTTCACTCAATGATTACAGATTTCTGTGCTGATTTCCGACTCTGTTCCATTGTTTTCCACACAGAGATAACATGCACACCACCTGATATATTACATGGTCGTGTTCTTGATCGAATGCAAGAATACCCGAAAGATGCCATATTAAAATACAGTTGTTCAAAAGGGTTCAAGCCTAGAGAAGGAATCCCCAGATGTGCGAAATTTGGCTGGACTCTGAACCCAGAATGTGATGGTAATGTACCACTGTTACATTATGAAAAATTCATTTCGGAAGTCATACAAAAATCTTTCTATCCATGTAACTTTCAATATGAAACTCTGAATGTCACACACATGCTGAAACATTCAAAATTCAAAAACAAAATTGCTAGTATGTTCATGAAAAAATTCACATTTCCCTTACATTCGAGAAAATAGTTGTTTGACCGAAGTTTCATTTTTTAAAAAAGAATAAAAAGTGGATCTTGATGAATGCAGTCAACACACCAATATTTGTAAAACGTGAGAAAATGGAACAAGATTATTTACTTTCATCTTTCTGTCCTGCTGAAAGTGTCCAAATGCATGTTCATTTCTAGGTTTTACTTTTTTTATGGGGAACTTGATGAGGCAGATAATTATTATTATTATTATTATTATTATTATTTGACAACTTCAAAAATAGTAACTACTTACTACAATGATTAATTCAATGGATTATTTCATATATATATTTTTATTTTATAATTTGGATGGTTGAGAAGGTGAAGAACTGGGGGTGGGATATTTCATGCTAGCTTAATTTTCAAATGATAATTTAGCAAATAGCCTATACCTACATATCTCATAATGGAAAATGTACCTCTAATACTTACGAAGGGATAACAAATTGTACTCTGTTTATGGAAAGCTGGAACTTTATTTTGCATTTTCTGACTGCCACATATTTGTTTCACAAAATTTAGTTTCTTCATCTCTTCTACGTTTAAATGTCAGTCCAATCTGATTATTTGTGCATCCGAATTATGTTGACGTCCACATTGTGTATTGTACCTGTTCACACTGTAAAAAATTATTGTGATTTTAACGATAGAAAGACTATAAAAATTGATGGTGAAAAACAGTTAATTGTTTTACTGAAAGTTTCCATACTATATAGGGTGAATAACTGTAATAGATATAACTACGGTGGCCGAGAGAGCTCAAAGCGCTGCAAATAAGAAAACACATGCAAATAAAAAAAAAAACGTGATCATCAGTTTGACAACACATGTGCTGCAAATCCTCACAACACATGCAAACTCAAAAACATGCTGCAATTACAAAAAGTGCTGCAAATAGCACAAACCACAACGGAAATGTTTCAAGGGGGACCCCAAAAAGTGACGGACCCTATACTAGACAACTGCACAAACTAAAAATATTAAAATATATAATGTAGGCATTAACTCAACATAATGTGTTTCACTAACAGAAAAGTGTTTGAATATGTGGCATTGTTGTTAACTCAATCGACTTTAAGAGATGATCATTTAGTGGATGATTTAAAAATATCCGTTAATCATCTGTAGCGTACTAATGTGACGTATTCGTAACGGCCACCTGAGGCGCTGACCACGTCATCTGTGAACGTGAGTTTCTAGAAAACTGAAAAACACTTTATTAAAAAAAAAATAAATACATGAAATAATGTACAGTTGTTTATTTTTGTTTGCAGTTTTTATAGTATTTCATGATTGTGAACTCATTGTGCACTCAAATGCCATACACTATATAGGGATTAGTGAATGAGTGAAGGGTGAGTTGAACTGGTTTTGGACGCACGTCCTAGCAGGGTCCGTCTCTTTTTGGGGTCCCCCTTGAAACATTTCCGTTGTGTTTTGTGCTATTAGCAGCGCTTTTTGTAAATGTAGCGTGTTTTTGCATATTCAGCGCGTTTTTGAGTTTGCATGTGTTGTGAGGATTTGCAGCACATGTGTTGTCAAACTGATGATCACGTTTTTTTTTTGTTTGCATGTGTTTTCTTATTCGCAGCGCGTTGAGCTCTCTCGGCCACCATGCATAACAGTATATTTAATGTAATTTTACAGTAAAATACTGTTAAACTTAGTTTTTGGAAGTGAAAAATAACAAGTCATTGTATAATTTACAGTGGAAAAATGTAAATTGACATTCCCACAATTCCCTGCATGACACTTCACATTTGATGTATTTTCATTGAAATAATATCTGCATCATACAGATGTTGTCTTGTTTACAAGACGGGACTACTGCATCTATGAGGCAGCAGCAGAAACAAGGAGGCTTGTTTGAGCAGCTTTATTCCCTGCTGTCGTCTCCGCCGGTTTGAGTCTTCTATAGTGTCATTATTTGCTCGTCTGGCACTTTGCAACAACACAACCTTGTTTCAGTATGTTTCATATAACAGTATCTGATGTTTATATTTGGTAACACTTTATTTTACAGTGCCGTAGTTACACATTACTACATGTACTTACTATGGTATTAACAGTAATTTATGCATAATTACAAGTAACTAACCCTAAACCAAACACTAACCCTAACTGTAACTCTATAGTAAGTACATGTAGTTAATTAATAGTACTCAGTACTTATTTGAGTCATGAGAAAGTCACATAAACCATCTGAAATCTGATCAGAGCGGTCAGACTAAAATGGCTTTCCAGAAATACAATTTGATTAGGATTTTAAACCACATGTAGCTTGAAACGGATTTGTAAAAATTCCATTTCTTGTGATTTTTTTGCTGTTTACACATGCTAAATCTGGTCATATTTCAATTGGATATGCACAAAAATTCAGATTTGGACTGACTGTCTGAATATAGCCTTAGTTGTGCATACTTATGTCTTGTACAGATTTAACTTGTCGGCTTAATTCAAGAATATTTGGAGCACACAAGATCAACCCAGAGGGAAAAACTCTTTTCAGAGTTGGAGAAAGTGTGGAGATCACCTGCACTGAAAGTCACTGGATCTATGGTACACAAGAAACCACCAGATCATTTACATGTCAGGAGAGCGGGAATTGGGATCATGAGCCTATTTGTGCGGGTAAGATTGTAGAGAAACACTTCTGTATTAGGACCTGAACTTACTGTGTTACAAAAATAATGTCTATCTTGTTTCAGAAATTAGATGTGAAGTTCCACGTAACCAGCATGTGAGTTACCCAGAATATTACTTCACGGGAAATATGAAATTGGGAGCAGTAAAAACGTACTATTGCATGCGTGGGTATGAACAAAAGAAAGCAGTGGCCACATGTACACGAGAGGGATGGACTCCAAAACCACTGTGTGCCGGTGTGTGCTGAGAGTAATAAAAAAAACAGTTTGTGCAAATTATTCATCATACAATATGACAGATATTTTTGTTTTACAGAAAGAATGTGTGGAGCACCGAACATCCCAAATGCAAATATAGAGGGAGAATGGAGACTAAAATACAGAATCTATTCAACATTACAATATAAATGTCATCGTGGGTTTGAACCAGAGCAGCCTGTACAAATCACCTGTACTGAATATGGATGGACAGGCATACAGGAATGCACTGGTATGTTAGTTTTATTACAGAACTTTTTCAATATTCAATCAAATCACTATATATCTACACAATAACTCCATAACATATAATCATAATTTTGAAGAGTTTTGAAACTGTTTCTTCACAGCAAAAAATAATTTTTGCCCTGATCCATCCGTGGTAAATGGGTTCATATACAGGAGCTCCTCCAATGAGGAAGAAATCTTTTACACCTGCAACACGAATTATACAACAGTTTCTTGGTACTGGTGGGATTCAGTGACATGCAGCGAAGGCTCTTGGTCTGAAGAACCTCGGTGCATCTGTGAGTTTAATTATTGTCAGTCTCAGGCGTTAGACGAATGATGGGTTCCTGAAATACCGTCTGTCTTTACAGGGGAGGAAGAATGTGGTGCTTTTCCTACTGTTGATCATGGAAAAATGAAGCAAACAAAACAGATCTTCCGTCATGGACAAAGAACAGCATTTGAATGTGATCAAGGGTTCAAACCAACTCAGAGCTTCATGAAATGTGTCCGTGGTAAATGGGAGACACCAGTTTGTGAGGGTGAGCTTCTCAAACTCTCATTATGTTTTTGTGAGGAGCAGCAGCAGAATATAGTGGACAATAGAATCTGTGGATAATATTTAACCTCAGTCTTATTGGAGTTCATGAATTTCCATTAATATCTTTTCTTTTAGTGCGTTGTGGCATTCCTCCAAAGGTGGAAAATGCATTTATAACATCTAAACCTAAAGAATTATATTTAGATGGATCTAGTGTAACATACGAATGTCGAGGATCATTCTTAATGAATGGGAAAAACAAAGTTTCCTGTCGCAGTGGATCTTGGGAAGAAGCGCCAACATGTACAGGTAAGATTTTGATTAGTGATGATAAATGTCTTTTAAAACTTCTTACAGATTATTAAACAAACAAAAAATAATAATAATTTGTAGATGAAAATGAAGAGAGATTCTTAGATGGTTATATTTAATATTATTTACTATTATTATTAATATTACATATGACAATCAATAGGAAAAACATCAAGGCTCCAGATAATCTTGTGACGTGACGACAATAATTACAAAATCAATTTGCTTTGAAGAACCAATGAAATCAGAATTTGAGTTTTGGTACTTTTAATCCATCTGTACTAGATTAATGTTATTATAATGTTAAACGTTATCAGTACTCCTCTCTCTCTCTCTCTCTCTCTCTCTCTCTCTCTCTATCTCTCTCTCAAAAAAACAACATTTTCTAACCTGGAAAGAAAGAGTGATTTAAAATAACCACTTTCTAAATAAATTTGTAGCGACAACAAATACAGCCGTTATTGAGGAAGGTTTTAAAAATACATATTTTTTTGGCGCATGGGAAAGATGTGTATGAAAATACAGTAATTTTGAAATACAAGTGTTTTGAGCCATACAATGAAAATCCAGGAGGATGCGAAATGTTTGTCAGTGAAAATGGAGTGAAATGTTTGTCTGCACAAGAGATTCACTTAAAATTTTACAAATCTAAAATCACATTTACTTACCTGGTGGGTAAAACATTGACTGGAAATGATTGTGATAAAACCTTTCACACGCAAGTTTAAAATATTCTGGCTGAGCGCCCAGCGTGAGTTCTTCCAAGGCGACCGTTATAGAATGTGTCACTTTATTGTTTCCATGGTGACGTGTCATTGCTTGTCACGTGACACACCGCAGCCACAACAGCGCTGTATGACTGATGATCTGCTTTTATTTCAGTTTTCCTTCTTTATTCAAAATATTCACAAATTTGTTTACTATAGCATGAAATATCTGATATTCCGATTGTCAAATATGTGCAAGTGGATGTGTTTTGCTGTTTAAACACTTTTATAATGATTGCGTTAGTTGAGCTATGAGCGCAATGGACGCCGCCATGTTAGTTTGCGCTGCAGTACAGAGAATCACATCTGTTGGATTTACATTTGAATTGAATTGGTGAACTGTGAGAAAATAGAGTAAATTTTAAAGTTACTTACAAATATGCGTCTGATATGAATAAAACTTGTCATCTAATTATAATGGAAAGATTGTTATTGCAGCTTCCAAAGACGTCACTGTGTATTTTACAAACTCTAAAAGTATTGTTTTGTTAGTATTTATGTGCATTTAAATGTCTGAAACCTCAAATAAACATTATGTGGTTGAAAACACTGACACTGGCTCGGCGCCAGTCAACGTTTAAATTTGGCAGTTGATCACGTGATGCACTGAATGTTCTAATCACACCTGTGCGATCGTACACGTCAAAGGGTAGAGGGAAAAAAAGTAACTTTACTTGTACCACAAATCTCATCCAAGCTAACAGACCTTGGTCAAGCGACACCAAATTGAATTTTACATGAGGTTCTTATGGATAGATGTATACCCCATCTTTAACTCAGTTTTCTTAGCTGTAACGCTGCTTGTGAAATACAATATGACAAAACTGTAATTGTTATGCTAAACCACATTGCAAGTTAGTAGCATAATTGATCTTGAACACTGAGCCACATGAAGTAAAAATGATTCTGTGTGGATAAATGTGATCAAATGTCTGTTTTCTAACAGTGGAAGATTCAACAGAGCGATCTCCTGATTTTGAGGGTCTCTTCAAACCTGGACAAAAATTAACATTTTCATGGAATATAACGGAACTGAAATTAATAGGACAGAGAGAAATCACCTGTCAGTCAAATGGAACCTGGAGCAGCACTTTTCCTAAATGTGAAGGTAAGACCACAGACGGTAAAAAAAACTTGGATTAGACAAGGATAGATCAAAGATAGATCTGTTGTTCACATGGAGGATGCTTGATTGATCAGATCTTTCTGTTTTTAGAGGTAAAGTGTGTTGCAAAGCTGACAAAGAGGTTGCGATCAGACGCCACTGAGGACGAACTCACGGGGACTGAGATTTCAGTCAAACCTGGACGAACAATAACTCTTACATGTGATGGGGAGGGAGTGAAATTACAAGGACCGAACAAAATCACCTGTCAGTCAAATGGAACCTGGAGCAGCCCTTTTCCTAAATGTGAAGCTGAAACTACAGGTGGTAAAAAAACTTGGATTGGACAAAGATAGATCAAAGATAGATCTGTTGTTCACATGGAGGATGCTTGATTGATCAGATCTTTCTGTTTTTAGAGGTAAAGTGTGTTGCAAAGCTGACAGTGAACATGAGATCAGACGCCACTGATGACGAACGCATGGGGACTGAGATTTCAGTCAGACCTAGACGAAGAATAACTGTTAGTTGTCTTGGGAATAAAATGAAATTACAAGGACCGAACAAAATCACCTGTCTGTCAAATGGAGAATGGAACGTCCCTTTTCCTAAATGTAAAAGTAAGACCACATGCTTAACAGTTTTATCTGCAGTGTTTACAAGCATCAATATTTCTCATGTTAAAATAAATGCTCAATTTCGGTACATAATTCATCGGCACGCAAGTCTCACTTGGACCAAGAAGCAATGACCTAGCAACCATCCCGAATGACCTAGCAACAGCATTTCTACGCACTAGCACGATGATGATGAGTTTACATGGATAATAAATCATATCTCATTGTTAACACATTAACACGTAACTTCTACAAACAAAACATACGTTTTTGTACACTTGATAGACACTGAAAGTACAATATGGACATTGGCAAGATTTAAACAAGCATTATTACTTTTTTACAGCTAAAAAAAAACAAACAAAACATTCAGGAATTTTATATCAAAGATACAGGATATACTGGATGACTCATCCTACGTTTATTTGTTTAGTTAAAGGGTTAGTTCACCCAAAAATGAAATTTCTGTCATTAATTATTTACCTTCATGTCATCCCAAACCTGCAAGATCTTCATTCATTTTCCGATCACAAATTTTAATATTTTATATTCCCTAAAATTCAAGATATGGGGGCAAAAATGTGCCTGTTTGAGTTGTTCTGTCATATTTATATCATGAGTTCAGCGATATCACACGAGTCACGAGTGCAATATTACATGAGGGATGTTTTTGTATCTATATAACGAGTGCAAATGCAATACTGACTTTATACAACAGTTCGGTAAAGAGACACCATATTGAATTTTACATGAGGTTCTTATGGATAGATGTATACCCCATCTTTAACTCAGTTTTCTTAGCTGTAACGCTGCTTGTGAAATGCAATGTGACAAAACTGTAATTGTTATGCTAAACCACATTGCAAGTTAGTAGCATAATTGATCTTGAACACTGAGCCACATGAAGTATAAATGATTCTGTGTGGATAAACATGTGATCAAATGTCTGTTTTCTAACCGTGGAAGATTCAACGGAGCGATCTCCTGATTTCGAGGGTCTCTTCAAACCTGGACAAAAATTAACATTTTCATGGAACATACCGGAACAGAAATTAATAGGACAGAGAGAAATCACCTGTCAGTCAAATGGAACCTGGAGCAGCACTTTTCCTAAATGTGAAGCTGAAACTACAGGCGGTAAAAAAGCTTGGATTGGACAAAGATAGATCAAAGATAGATCTGTTGTTCACATGGAGGATGCTTGATTGATCAGATCTTTTTGTTTTTAGAGGTAAAGTGTGTTGCAAACCTGACAGAGAACATGATATCAGACGCCACTGAGGACGAACACACGGGGACTGAGATTTCAGTCAGACCTGGACGAACAATAACTCTTACATGTGATGGGGACGGAGTGAAATTAAAAGGACCGAACAAAATCACCTGTCAGTCAAATCGAGAATGGAGCAGCCCTTTTCCTAAATGTGAAGCTGAAACTACAGGCGGTAAAAAAACTGATTGGACAAAGATAGATCAAAGATAGATCTGTTGTTCACATGGAGGATGCTTGATTGATCAGATCTTTCTGTTTTTAGAGGTAAAGTGTGTTTCAAAGCAAACAGAGAACATGAGATCAGACGCCACTGAGGACGAATGCAATGGGACTAAGATTTCAGCCAGACCTGAACAAACAATATCACCTGTCAATCTAATGTAGAATGGAACGTCCCATTCCCTGAATGTGTAAGAGGTAAGCTCACATGCATAATTATTGACTTTTATCAACAGTGTTTACAATCATTACTATTGCTCATATTAAAGTAAATGCTCAACTTTGGTACATGTTGTTAGTCACTTTATTGACCACAAGTGGAAATTTGTCTTAGGCTTCACCAAAAAAAATACATTCAATATCATCACACAAATCACACAGAAGATAACAAGTAACACAGTCACCCCTCGTGATTCATCGGCAATCAAGTCTCTCTTGACTTGGACCAAGAAGCAATGTCCTAGCAACCGTTGTGAATAACCTAGCAACAGCATTTCTACTCACTAGTACCGGGACGACGAGTTTTACATGAATAATATAGATGATATATTATATCAGCCTGGTCTCATTGTTAATACATATTAACACGTAACTTTTACAAACAAAACTTACATTTTTGTACTCTTGATAGATTCTGAAAGTACGAGATGGACTTATTGGCAACATTGCAATGTAACATTATCACGTTTTTACAGAATCTTTTATATCATTAAGATACAGTATATGCTGGATGACTCCTCCTACGTTTATTTGTTTAGTTAAAGGATTTGTTCGGCCAAAAATGATATTCCTGTCATTTATTCAATTACTCACCCTCATGTTGGTCCAAACCTGCAAGACCTTCTTTCATCTTCAGAACACAAATTAAGATACTTTTTATGAAATCTGAGAGGTATTTTATCTCCCATAGAAAGCAACGAAATTAGCACATTCAAGGTCCAGAGATGTAGTACAGAAATTGTTCAAATAGTCAACGTGACTGCAGTGGATCAACCTTATCTTCTGAAGTGAGAATGCTTTTTGTGTGCTTTTCTGCTCAAAGTTCCTTTTTTTTTCAACTTCAGGCGCTCCTACCGCCATAGAAAACAATTCAAAAAAGGCGCCTCTCGATGCACAAAACACGTTCAGTCTGATTAGGGTCTAAAAAAATCTTACAGACCTCAAACTTTTGAACGTTACTGTATATTTCTGTTGAATTATTTAAGTGTAGTTTATTCTCATGCTGGTTCTAAATAAACCAGGCACCTCTTAATATCCTGGATAAACTTCAATATTTTGTATCCAAATGAAAAATGTAACTTTTTTTATTGATATTATTGAAAAATGTCTTCTTCAGATCAGACAACTGAAGGAATTTGGATATAAAACACCAAGGTAAAAACTATGAAAAATTTTGATGATGTTCCTATCCACATTTATTAGTGGATAAGTATCTATGGGCATGTAAACTGATTCAAAACAACATTAATGTCCACAAGCCTGTAACTCTGTATTTATCATTGTTTTCTGTATGAAAATCTGCTGATCCTACAGATGCGAAGGAAGATGGACAGACACGCTGCTGCAGGAGCAACACACACACACACACACACACACACACTTGCTCGATGCTTCAATATACTTGCACATCTTACAGTAGAATGGCATTGTGTACACTGCTTCGCTTAACATTAATAAATAAAGCTGAATGAATAAAGCTTAACATTCAAACTATTACTCTGGTGTCTTTTTAAAACTCTTTCGTCCTATTTTATTTATTTAAATAGATGTGTTTTACTAGATTAAAAGAGTTTGAGCTCAATAGAATTTTACCCCTAATAAGCCAATATATTCATAGCCCACATCAAGGTAAGTAAACTCCTATAGGTAATGTAATTTTATTGATGTATGTGGAACTCCAGGCTATCAAGACTATTTTTTCACTTTAAACATCAGATGAAGTGATTCTTTTGTTTTTAATACAGATGATGCGGTAACACTTGAAGGGGTGCGCATAAGACTGACATGACACGTTATGAATATGAAGGAGTGTTTATCCATGTTTATGACAACTGACATGGTGTCATTTGCTCAATTATGTAATTTTTAATGCAAAGATGACATTGTTTGAGATGTCTTTGTTATGACATTTTGACATATAACAGCGTCATGAATATTTTTCTTGGCCTAAACTATTGTGGTATTTAAAAAAGAAATTATGCAGTATGACACTGTTATAATGGTCCCATGACAGCCAACCAACCACATGACAGTTTAATGTAATGTTAACCCATAAAAGTAAAAAACCCAGAAGTAGTTTCTTAAGTTTTATAATTAATCTGTTGTTTCATCATTATGACAAATGTATGACAGAATATGATGTATTGGTTTATGTCAATGTTGATTCGAATAGCAAACAGACTCGTCAAAATGCTGTTTGAACTTATAGAATTTACTTCCTGCGGTTGAAACACACCGAAGACCACCCAAAGTCCCTAGTTCCAGAGGAAAGTTTCATCAGTGGAAACGGCTTGTTAAACACCTCTGATCGGCCATCGCATTTAAGAGGCTTGTCGCCTGAAATTCAGCCGAGAGTAAGCTGCTGCAGTGAGGGGAGGATTGAAAAAAGAGCAGCCAAGACAGACAGTTCTCTTCTAGTAGTGGATCAGACACCTGCGGGATTCACACTCGAAAGGCGCGTGTATCAAACATTTTTATTTGAACTACAGACATGTTTTATATATTTTTATAAATATGACAGCAATCACACAACCCATAGACTGTCAGAGAGTTTGGGAATATTCACCTATAATTTATACACATAAAAACATGATATTATAGTTTTAAAATCAAACTTTTTAAAAGATATCAACACGTTACATTTGTTTAAAGTCGTTTCCTGTCGTTCTTTAGATCAGGTGGAGAGCAACTGCGCTCGACTGCACAATCCGACATGGCCGCCTCGCTATCGCGAGTGTTTTCTGAAATTCGTCAGCATGACATCAGAGCAAGGCGGCCCCAATTATATTAATTTATACATATATAGCGCATATGTATTTGTACTCAGGGACAGGCATTACCGTGGTTTAGGTCACACCTATCAGACCGACACAACTTTGTCTATTTAAATGGGAAAAAATCTAAGATAACAATAGTAAACTATGGAGTGCCGCAAGGATCTGTGTTAGGCCCTCTGCTATTTTCAATATACATGCTGCCACTCGGCAATACTATAAGAAAACATGGAATTAGTTTTCATTGCTATGCCGATGATACTCAGTTGTATATTTCATCACGACCAGATGAAATCTCTAAATTATCCAAACTGACAGAGTGTGTTAAAGAAGTAAAACATTGGATGACTAGTAATTTTCTTCTATTAAATTTGGATAAAATTGAGGTATTACTTATGGGACCAAAGACCTGTACACAGAATCTCTCAGACTACAGTCTGCATTTAGAAGGATGTGCTGTTACTCCATCCTAGAGTTAAAGACCTGGGTGTTATATTAGACAGCAACTTGTCCTTTGAAAATCATATTTCATATGTTACAAAAACAGCTTTTTCCACCTCAGAAACATTGCTAAGACACGGAATATGTTATCTATTTCTGATGCAGAAAAGTTAGTTCATGTTTTCATGACGTCTCGACTAGATTACTGTAATGCTTTATTAGCTGGTCATCTTGCTTCCTCAATAAACAAGCTACAATTGGTACAAAATGCAGCTGCAAGAGTTCTTACCGGGTCAAGAAAATATGATCATATAACACCAATTTTATCATCTCTACACTGGTTACCCATTAAGTTCCGTATCGATTATACAGTATTGTTAATGATCTATAAGGCTCTAAATGGTTTAGCTCCTGTGTACTTAAGCGATCTTCTATTGCCCTACAATCCGTCACGTTCTTTAAGATCACAAAACTCTGGACTTAAGGATAGCTAAGTCCACTAAAGGAGGGAGAGCTTTTTCACATTTGGCTCCGAAACTCTGGAATAGCCTTCCTGATAATGTTAGGGGCTCAGACTCACTCACCCAGTTTAAATCTAGATTAAAGACATCTCTTTAGCCAAGCATTCACATTATGCATCTCATATCAGATCAATTGCTCATTATAACTATCTTTGCTTAAAGTTATGAACAGCAGCTACGCTAATTATTCTCCTTTTGCTTTTCTGTTTGACCTCGGGACATCCGCGCCGAGGTGACTAGAGAGCACATCAGCTTCAGTCCGGATCCAGCCTCTTAAGAAGACCTCAGATGACCATCACCTGTGAAGAGACGGCGCCAATTCCTGCGAGGACTTCAGAAGACTCAATCATCTGGATCAAATATGCACATTGCCCAATTTCTACATCCTAATTATTGTTAATGTAGTTAATTTTCCAGGAGCTCTTTGCTTCTACCTTCAGTTAAACTGCTAACTCTGATTGTAAATTAATTACCTAAATTATATTATTTGCTAACTGCATTCTTTAAATTGTACTGTTGACATCCATTCTCTCTAAAGCTGCTTTGAAACGATATGTATCGTGAAAAGCGCTATACAAATAAATTTGAATTGAATTAAATTGGATTGAATATGTATATATATATATTATGTAACTTTCACTGAATCGAAATCACTAACGGACTCTTTCTCAATACCAAAAAATATGGCATGTTATTTATATAAATAATTATTTATTGAACAATAATATTTAACATAGCCAACAATGGCCATTATAACAGTATAAGAAGTAAAATGGGAAATAAACCCAAGCAAACAGCTCAGTCAAATGTACAAAAGCACTGTTCTAGTTAGTACAGGATTTAATTTCAATGTTAATATATAAATTATAAAACTTAATATAGGCCTTAAGTCAAATCTATTAGCTTTGGAACAAGTACAATAATAATAAGACTGTCAAAGATTGTCTGTTTCATATACCCAAAACAAATTATAACGCATGTTTAAACTATACACAATAGAGCCAGCAGGAAATTCTCACTGACGGCCTGGAGCTCGCATCTCTGAAAGCGTCTAAACAAATTTTCAAATAGGCGCTATTTTAATAGATATTCTTGCCTAAAAACTCATTCCGTTACAAAATAACAGTAGCATCTATAAAAATAAAGTGGGTTTACTTGTCCGTCATGAGAATGCTGACAACAGAGTGATTCTTCAAACAGTGAAACGTTCCCTTGAGGATATTGCATGGTATTGAATGGCTGAAAAGACCTCTCAGCCAACCAGATTCGAGAACCGGAAAGAACTGTTGTATAAGTAAGCAATAAGGTACGAGAGGCTGTGCTGTATAAGTCACAACTGAAGGGCGTTGCTAAGCACGACGCGAAGCGGAGCCTAACAGCACTAGCCTAACAAGTAAACTCCTAATAAAAGCCTTCCTTACGCCGGAAAAATAGTCCCTGACTGTGAACAGAAACAGAAGTTACATTATTATGCCTTTAGATCAGGGGTGGCCAACGTCGGTCCTGGAGAGCCACAATCCTGCAGAGTTTAGCTCCAACCCTGATAAAAACTCACCTTCCTGTAGCTTTCTAGTAACCTTGATTAGCTTGTTCAGGTGTGTTTGATTAGGGTTGGAGCAAAAATTTGCAGGATTGTGGCTCTCCAGGACCCACGTTGGCCACCCCTGCTTTAGATGGTGGCAAATACTGTCTTTAGGAGTGTGTCAGTCAGCAGCGAGGACTTTTATATTGAAAGACTAAATTGTTGCAAACACGGAATAAGAGGCAACTGACAAATGCTTTGACTAGCGCTTTCAGTCACGGGAAAACCCCTTAACTGTTAAAAGGACAAGATAATACATGGGGCATTCAAATAGATTTTTGTATTAGACCGACCTGAAGGAAAATGCTAAATCTGAATGTAATAAACTCACTCACTCAATCTCTTTCTCACAATACTCTAATACAGAAAGCTTCAATGAACAAAATAAATTGAGAACGTACAGTTTACGCTACTAAGAGTGATTGCTAGGGGTGTTGTGTAGTGACTCACAGAACCGCTGGGTGAAGCGGTCATAACTGCGTTTTATTGAGAATAAAACACAGCTATTGACCAATCAGAATCAAGGACAGGGACTTACCGTTTTAGATACAGTCATATCGCATGGCTAGTCGTGTGAAATTGCTCATATGTACACACACACACACACATTCAATATTTTCTCAATTTATTTACGTATAGGAGTTCTACTAAGTTCTAGAAATCATGAGATGAATTGTGATTCATTTTATTGACAGCCATCATTTTACAGCACAAGTGGAAAACAAATGCTTAATAATATGTAGCTGTCTCTATAATTTAGGTAGGGAGTCTCTTGCAAGGACATATTTGTATTTGATGGTCTTTGGCATCAATAAGCTTGAAAACCTCTCATCTAAATAAATTTAACTCCAGTTTCTAATTTTTAATGTTTTTTCACTCTCATTTATGCCCATGTAACATGAAAAAGGGCATCTCTGGTCACGGACAAACAGAAGAGAAAATGGGTTATTTAATCGTAATAATTTAAAATAATCAACCTTACATGATTTGCACAGTAGATATCAATAAATTGCGAAATTGTAGAGGGTTCTTCCAAATGACTTTACTTTGTCCAGGGCTTTGCCTCATCTATCTTCAAAAACATCAATTCCAGGCTATTTGTATTTGATGTTCCCATACAAAGAGCACTTCATGTTTGCACAGAGAATTTGCTTTGCAGTGGTTCAGTTTGCTAAGTGTGTAAAATGTGTTACGACAGCACCACAACAGTTCCAGGGGTCCTTAGCTCACATTTGTTCATGCTTTGAAGTTGGAGCACATCCCATTCAGGAGAGAAACATTACAGAACTCCCCCAAGTGGTTGTTATTGCAAATGTATATTTTTGTCATCTCAGACTTTTGTATTGTATAAATGGATGTAATATAAAAAAATCAAGTTAATTTTCAATGTAAAAGTTACATTTTTAGTTTAGCTCAAAATCATTTAGAATTTTAAATCAAATTCAAACACTATGTCCCAAGTGGTTTGCGTCAAATGCTATGTCCCAGGATGCATGTCATTTATTGTTCTTAATTTTGTGAATATGTGTGTGATTGTGTTTCCCTGATGCCCAACAGCAGGCTGGGAAGTGTAGTTTTTCTCCTGTTTTCCTCTGATCCTCCCTGTCCTCTTGCAGGAGCCTAATTGATGCCATCTGTTCTTCGTTAGAGTTGTGGAGAGGAGCTTGCTTTTATGCAGAGGGAACTGGGTTTTTTTTCAACCATCTGGGGTTTTTGGGGGGTCTTAACGGGCTCAAAAAGTCTTGAAAATTGGCACACACATTGGAATCTGCGGCCATTAGGACGCAGCAGAGGCTGGGACCCGGGCATGGCACAGGGGCTCTAGAACGCCCCCTGGAATGGGGTCCAAAAACTTAGTCTCTATATCAAACACGCTTACTTGTATTTGTGTGTGGCTCACAATGCGGCCACACAGTGAGCGGTGATGCGCACACACACACACACACACATACATACACACAATCTGCTGGGATTGCAGAACCAACTCCAACTACGTTTTGTTTCCTTTTAATAAAATATGTTACTCTCCCACCACCCCTAGACAAACAGGGAATGTAACAATAAATAACCCGACATATTGAGGACAAAATTAAAAATAATAACAAAAAATTCACCAAATTCATAAGATTGCAATGCTGTCATAAAAGCAATGTATTTTCTTCAGTTTATTTTCGTCTTAGTCTCTTTTCTTCACTTATCAGTCAAATTTTTGGTAATTACTGATGATTTATTTTGTAATGAATTTAAAAAATAAACAGAAAAATGCAAAATGTGACCATTATACCTAGTGCTCAAACTTCATATATCTGTTTTATTATTATTATTTAGACTCCAGTGAGTGATGACACAACATATCTTTCACATATAATTACCCCAATGTGATCGCAAATAAACCTCATTTAGCACACAAAAGTCCTGCCCAGAACTGGTAAATATTAACTAAGTTGGAGACTTTGTTTAGTGAGTTTCTTCATCTCTTCGAGTGAGCAAACTAACAGATAGGGAAAAATGAGATCAAGTCTTGCTATTTTTTGTGTTTGGATATGCTTCAGCGTCGATGCATCAACACCAAATGGTAAGGCATCTCTTTTTGAAATGAATAACATTACATTACATACAAAAATGAAAGCAATAATGTCATTTTCTAATTGTTTAGCAAGTTGCTCTGAGATCCCAGAGGAGGAGAATGCAGAAGTTTCTCAAAGTTCAAGCAAAGACAACTACACTAATGGTGACAAACTTGACTACAATTGCAAACACGGCTATGCATCTCTGCTAAAAATCACCTACAAATGCGTGGATAATAAGTGGACTAAAATTCGTGATGGAAAATGTTCACGTGGGTATACAAGACACACACACACACACACACACACAAAGTTTAGAAATAAGTGGACTGCTCTAGTAAAAATACTAAATCTAGTTGTATGCATTCAAAGTAATCAGATTAAATTATCACACAATTTCATTGGGTTTCAAAAGCTGAATTGTCAGAACTCTAAATTGTATCTTTTGTTTCTGACTCACAATCAGTCAAACGCTGTGAGCTGCCTGAAGATATTCCAAACGGTCGATACATTATTGTGCAGGGCAGCAACTTTGTTTTTGGAACAACAATCAAGTATATCTGCATAGATGAGTGAGTATGTAAGTTCATATTCAGACAGAAGTATTTGGAACAAACAAACAAAAAATCTTATAGATATATTTGTCAAGCTACCAGATGATGAGTCGATTTGACACCAGAACATGTCGGGAAGCTGGATGGGACAATCAACTACCTGCATGTGAAGGTACTGAAAAGTCACCTACACGCTTAAAAATTAAGGGTATTAGTGTGAATTTTTAACTATTTTCCACTATAAAGAACCTTGTGTGGAAAAGAAAGTTTCCATGGATGTTAAAGGTTCTTTGTGGAACTAGATGTCAATAAAGACCTTTTTTTTAAGTGTGAAAGCTGCATTTAGGCCTATGTTTTCTTTTTCTGACTTAACAAAAAATTGCAGGTGACATCAGATTGAATTTTTATTTATATTTTGAATATCCTAAAAAAAAATTTAAGGGTTTTAGTGGCTGGGCGATTTTGGCACTTATGGATTTTGTAATCTGAGGTATTGAAAATAGCCTTTTTTTGTTTGTTTGTTTTTGTTTTTTTTAGAAGCATTGTGTGGCCTAGAAAACACAGAGGATAACATCAGAGTGGAGGGGCTCCCTGATTATGATGGTTTAATCAGATATGGACACAGGTTGACATTTTCATGTAGTGATGATAGATGGATTTTACAAGGACCGAAAGAAATCACCTGCCGGTCGAATGGGCAATGGAGCAGCCCATTTCCTAAATGTGTAGGTAAGGCTACAAAAATATAATATAGCAAAAGACATAGTATATATTTATGTATAAATACAAAAATAACACACTGTAAATAATATTTATGTGTACGATCCTGCATATTGCTGGAAAAATATTTTGTATAATTAAAATAAAGGTTCTTATTTTATTTTTATATATTATACATTTTATTTTGACATTTTGAATATTCCTACAAAAATATTATTTTGCATAAATGTTAATAAATATATTAATATTGTTTTATATTATACATGTCTTTTATAAGATAATGTATTTTGCTGCAAATATTTTATTATTATTTTTATTACTATTATTTATTACAATTATTTTGTATATTCTAGGTAAAATGTAGAGTATGAATCAAATAAATCGGTTCACCGAATTACATAAATGAATTAGACTTCTCAATGGTAGAGATGGTGTCTGACGTCATGTGACGTAATGTAATGTTTGTCAAAATACTTTTGGTTGTCAGGGATAGATGTATACTCTTCTGTATACATCTTTAACTCAATACAATATAGAGTTGTCAAAAGTACTTACTTTGTTACCAATCGGTTCTGAAATTTTAAAAATGTGACACTTTGATTGCTTCTATTTGGCCATTGTGTTCAGGCTCTCAATATATAATTTCTGTGATTGGCGACAATTATCAATGCATGGAAGTGTTTGAATTTCAATGCGTTTTAAAGCAGGCGTCTATCAGCGGACTAGTCTATAAACGCTCCCGTGTGTATCTGTGTAAGCACTCAGCGAAGAGCTTCACTGATGACTATTTACAACCGTTGTTTTTGAAGCGTTGATCATTGTAGCCAATCACAGACATATCCGAGAGCACGTCGACACAATGGCCTATCAGAGGTGTTTTCGAACCCGCTCAACAGTGCTCAAAGCATCTTTAAAAGAGTCTGTATTTTTGACAACTGTATTAATACTTCATGTATTTAAATTTACATTTTCCATAACATTTGTGAAATGTTTGGAGTAAATTATTCCAATTCAATAATATAATTTACATTATATGCTATTTCCTACACTAGTTTTAACATATCATTTAAACATATTTTAACGCTTTATAAGTTGCCATATTAAAATGAAAATGTATTACAGAAATGAATATATATGTTAAAATGTTCAAGCAAAAATTGCAGCAAAATGATCATTTAAACTTTATATTCCGTAATTGCATTTACACTCACAGTTAAGACACTTGCGATTGCATTTTCATTAAATGTCCCACAATGGAGCAAAATTCAATGCGGAATTGAAAATGCATTCCGAGCCAATCATGTCCCCGTTTTTGAGCAGAAAAGCGCCCGACAACTTTCGTGTTTTTTTTCCCATTTTCCAATTGAATTAATGGAGAGACGGCTTTCCGTCGTGCTGACGAATATTTACTGTTCTTTGGACATTATGGAGCCCTTTGTTTGTAATGTACTTTTTTTAAAGTTTCTGCTAATATGACAGTTTAACAGCAAACCAAAGAGCACTCGCGCTACACTGATAGGACAGCTGATTCGGTGGTTGCCTTGCAACATAAATAACCACAACGCACTGCTCTTTTTTTCTAAAATCAACAAAAAAGTACGCCTCGCATTTTCAGAACTGAAAAACGCATTCTGTGTGATCGGGGCCTTAGAACGCCTTGCAGAGAATGCGCCTGGCGCTCTTGCACAAGTGCGATGGCGTCTCTTTTAGGGGTCATTCACATATCGCGTCTTTTGCATGCACATATTCGTTATTTCCAATGTAGGAGCGGCAAGTGCGCTCCCAACAGAAGCTTGTTTTTTCCAGGTGTGCCTGTGCCGCGGCGAGATGAAAACATCTCAACTTTTCAGAATGCCGCAAGCGCACCACAGGTCATGTGACAAGAAACATCCAATCAGCCTCACCTTTTCCCTCACCCTAACGGTAGCCTCAGACAAATGCAGAGCCGTTGTGCGGGATAGATGGTTTCATGGCAGAAGCTGTTTGGTGATGCTTGGGCCAATTTTTCTTAATAAAAGATTATCAAACTGGTAATCAAATAGGCTTTGAATCTCTCATCGTCCAGACGGAGCTCTTGGATAAGTTTGTGAAATTTTCTGTGGATTTTACATATTTGAAGGATGGGGTGCACCCAAAACCCAATTTTGTTTCTTCTCCATAAATAAATCTTGTATTAAAGATACCGCAAGGGCTTTTCGGCGATGGAAATCCATTGAAACTTCCATGTAGTCATGGAGAGCGCTGTTCATGGTTGCATAGCAACAATAGACGCCACAGGAGCGGAAGCTCCCGAACGGTTGCAAAAGTGCTTGCAAAAGAAGGAGGAAGCGGCGTGGTCGCGCTTTCCACACATTTTTAGGCACGAAATGTGAATGGTCCCTTAAAGTGAGCGATGCTTTACAACAGGTTACTTGATCATTGAAATAATGTTAGACAAGCTGTCCAGGATTATTGCTTGCTCTATCAGTATTGTTGTGTTTTTCTCTTTTTATTGTTCTGATTGTTGCTTATGCATCAGTTCATCGCGGCACTTTGATTGACAGGCGATCTAACCAATCATAACCCCGAATCCGCCATTTTGTCCGACAAAGCAGTCAGGGGAGTTGGTAGACTAACGTTGGTGAACTTGAACTTGAAAAATTGTTTGTACTCACATTTTTCCGTGCTTGAAACAACATTCCTTCTGATGTTCATTCATGTTTATTTGATGCTATGAATGAACTAGTATGAAGCGATGATCGGTTCACAAGCCGCTTGAAGGAGCTACAGCGATCTGTCCCGACACATTAAAAACACACTATACGCTATTTATTGTTTAAACTTATTTAAAAACTTACAATATCTTAAATATGTCTCTTTGCTCCATGATGTATTTTTCACTTTGTGAGAATATGATGTGTGGTGTGATAGGAGCATGGCTTATCGGACATAGCAACAGTAACTAAAGGCGAATGGTCAATTATAGGCCTATCAATACAACAATGTGCAGTCCATCTGGATACTAATGAGTGTTATTTATAATAATAATCTGCCCAAAGACACTGTACACTATTGAGGCAGAAGGTGATAGAACGTCTCGGTTACATAGGTAACCCTCGTTCCCTGAAGGAGGGAACGAAGATGTACGTCGGATGACTGACGAATAGGAATCTCGCTAGAGAGGCCAATCTACTTCGAGTGTAACTAAAACGAGCCAATGCACATTGGCATGCAATCATATGCAACAGCTGCTCGCCTCGCAGCGCGGGTATATAATGAGCAGCAGGTGCATTACATCTTTAAGTTTTCGCTGAGGAGCCGAACCAGATAGGCGACAGCATCAGCGGGGTACAGCAACTGTGGCGACGGGACGTACGTCTCCGTTCCCTCCTTCAGGGAACGAGGGTTACCTATGTAACCGAGACGTTCCCATTCAGTCGGTCACTTCGACGTACATCGGATGACCGACGAATAGGAATCCCTATCAAAGCGCCACAGGAGCTGCCCTCTTCCTGCGCTCTGTTGTGAGACACCTGAACCTTCTTGCCTGAGGACGGTGGGACAGGGCTAACACAGAGAGTGTCGATCACTGCTGTTCCCAAAAATCCATTCAGTAAGACTATTGGATAACACTGGGAAAGCGTACCCTTCGTGTAAAAGGGGCGCTGCGGAAGCCACATCCTTCCCCGAAGGAGTTACGTGGAAGAATAATGGACTAACCGTGGGGTTGTCATATGGAAGACCTGGGGTGACTCCACTCAATGAGAGGTGGGTTCTCCCAGGGGGAAAGACACGGGCGTCGATTAGGAGCAACCGTGGAACCAGACCTGGCGCCAGACACTCCGCCACGTCGGCTGCCGAAGGGAGATCGGAGGACTCAACAGGGTCTGCCTTGTAGGGACTCTCTGGAGAAATAAGCACATATAAGCGTAGCAAGCCGACACTAAGCCGGGGCCTCTCCGTGCCTCTGACCTGAGGCAAGAACACGGGAGGAGACCGACTCAACACGAAGGCTATAGAACCTAGCGAACGTGTTAGGTGTCGCCCAGCCCGCAGCTCTACAGATGTCTGTCAGCGAGGCGCCACGAGCCAGCGCCCAGGAGGATACAACACCTCTCGTGGAGTGTGCATGCCACCAGAGCGAGCAGGGCATGTCCTGAGCTTGGTAAGCCAGGGCGATGCCATCCACTATCCAGTGGGCCATCCTCTGCTTGGAGACAGTCTTTCCTTTCTGCTGGGCTCCGTAACAGACAAAGAGCTGGTCTGAGATCCTGAAGTTTTGAGTTCTGTCTATATACAGTCGCAAAGCGTGAACTGGACAGAGCAAAGCCAGGGCTGGGTCTGCCTCCTCCAAGAGCAGCGCTTGCAGGCTCACTACCTGGTCCCTGAAGGGAGTAGTAGGAACCTTGGGCACATAGCCAGGCCGGGGTCTCATTACCACGTGGCTGTCAGCCGGCCCGAACTCTAGGCACGTCGATCGAAAAAGACTGCAGGTTCCCTACCCTCTTGATGGAGGCCAATGCAGCCAGCAGCAAAGTCTTCATCGACAGAATCTTTAAGTCTGCTGACTGCAAAGGCTCAAAGGGCGCATTCTGGAGTGCTCTTAGCACCAGAGCCAAGTCCTAAGAGGGTATGGAAGGGGGACAAGAAGGGTTTAACAGTCTCGCCCCCCTAAGGAACCTGACGACCAGGTCGTACTTACCAACGGATTTGCCATCTATGTGGTCGTGGTATGCAGATATAGCAGCAGCATGAACTTTGAGGGTGGAAGGGGACAGCCTACACTCCAACCCTTGCTGCAAGAAGGAAAGCACGACTCCGATTGAGCATCTTCGGGGGTCTTCTCGGCGAGAAGAGCCCCACTCGACGAACAGGTTCCACTTCAAGGCGTAAGCACGTCTCGTAGACGGTGTACGTGCCGACACGATGGTGTTAAGTACCTCGGGGGGTAAGTCACCTAGAACCTCCGCGTCCCGTCCAGGGGCCAGAGGGTGTCCTGTCTCTGAGAAAGAAGGTCCTTCCTCAGAGGAATGGGCAAGGGAGGGGCTGGCGCGAGGAGTGAGAGTTCTGGGAACCAGGTCCGGTTGGGCCAATAGGGCGCAACTAACATGACCTGCTCCTCGTCCTCCCTGACTTTGCACAGCGTCCGTGCAAGTAGGCTCACTGGGGGAAACGCATATTTGTGGAGGCGCCGGAGCCAGCTGTGCGCCAGTGCGTCTGTCCTGAGTGTTCCCTCGGACAGGGAGAAAACCAACTGGCAGTGGGAGGTCTCTGGAGAGGCAAACAGGGCTACCTGAGCCTCTCCGAACTCTCTCCAGATCAGCTGGACCACCTGGGGTTGGAGTTGCCACTCTCCAGGCAGCGCTGCTCGTCGGCCGCACGGTTGAGCACACCGGGTATGTGAATGGCATGAAGCGACCTCAGATGCTTCTGACTCCAGAGGAGGAGATGGCGGGCGAGTTGTGACATGCGACGGGAGCATAGACCACCTTGATGGTTGATGTACGCAACGGTCACAGTGTTGTCCGTACGGACCAGTACATGCCTGCCCCGAAGCGGCCCCTTGGGGCGGCTCAGAGCAAGACGTACTGCTAACAACTCGAGGCAATTGATTTGCCAATGCAGTTGGGGGCCCGTCCACACCCCTGACACTGCATGCCCATTGTACATGGTGCCCCGGCCGGTGGCCGATGCATCCATGAAAACCACAGCATGCCAAGACACCTGTTCTAGGGGCATTCCAGCCCGAAGAAACAAGGGGTCCGACCACGGGCTAAAGGTATGGCGGCACTCTGGAGTGATTGCCACCCGGGAGGTGCCGCATTGCCACGCCCATCTCGGGACTCGGCAGTGTTGAAGCGGTCTCATATGAAGCAGACCGAGCAGGGTTACTGCCGCTGCGGCTACCATATGCCCCAGGAGCCTCTGAAAGAATTTCAGGGGGACAGCCGTCCAGCTGATGAACGTATTCAGGCAGTTCAACACCGACTGAGCACGTTCCTCTGTGAGGCGTACCGTCTGTTCGACCAAATCTAACTCCATACCGAGAAAAGAGATCCTCTGCACGGGGGCGAGTTTGCTCTTTTCCCAGTTGACCTGAAGACCCAGCCGGCTGAGGTGTCTGAACACCAAATCCCTGTGTTCGCACAACTGATCCTGCGACTGAGCTAAAATGAGCTAGTCGTCTAGGATGCGAACACCCTGTTCTCTCATGGGAACAAGGGCTCCCTCCACGACTTTCGTGAAGACGCGGGGGAGACAGGGCCAGCCCGAAGGGTAAGACTCTGTACTGATATGCTCAACCTTCGAACGCGAATCGCAGGAATGTCCTGTGTCGCAGAAGGATCGATACATGAAAGTACGCGTCCTTCAGGTCGATTGCTGCAAACCAATCTCGGGGACGGAGATAATGCACTCGAAAATGCGTTTCTGCGTGAGCATTTTGAACGGTAGCTTGTGAAGTCTCCGATTCAAAACTCGCAGGTCCAAGATTGTTCGTAACCCACCGCTTTTCTTGGGTACAATGAAGTAGGGGCTATAGAACCGTGACTTCATATCAGCTGGAGGGACCGGCTCTATCACGTCCTTCGCCAGTAGGACCACGATTTCCGCATGCAAGACAGGAGCATCGGCAGCTTTCACTGAAGCCCCTGAACCTCGGGGAATGCCAGGCAAACTGAATCGCATAGCCGAGCCTGATGGTCTGAATGAGCCAGCGAGACGGACTGGGGAGCGCTAACCAGGCTCGTAGAGACCGTGCAAGCGGGACCATAGGGACCGCAGGCGTACCCGCCGTGGGGCAGCAAGGTGGAACGCATGGATGCAGCCTGGGAGGCTCTCTTTGTGAGGCGGCCCGAGGTGGGGTCAGAGTGTGCTGTGCAACACTTACCTGGTACCACGGATGGACAGAGGGAGCAGGTAAAGCCTTGGCTGCCTGCTGCGCGCTGCTGTCCGCTGGCAACAGAAGAGGAGGATGAGAGTGGTGAGGTTCTTGCCCTCCCACTGCTCTACGAGTCCTCTTCAGACCCGGAGATGAAGGAAACTGCTCTTTTATTGAAAATTTGGGTACCGCTGGCTCAACAGGCGGAACACAACAGAGGATTCTCCACCCGGCCCTCCTCCGGGGGAAGGAGTGGTGCGTCACCACCTCCTGCAGAGCAGTCCCATCCATCTCTGGGTAGCCTGTCCTAGGATCTCTTGGCCTTGGCTTTGCCACCCTTCTTCCTAGAAGGGGCCTGGACGGGCTGGGCACCCCGACCACGACCGGCTCCACGGCGCCGCTTGGACGCCGGCTGCTGCTGTTGGGGAGCGGGGGCGGCCGCGGGGGCCTGAGGCACTACGGGCGGTGGAGGTGCAGCAGCTGACCGCCTCAGCAGGATGTGCTTGATGGCCTCAGACTGCTTCTGTACAGCCGAGTACTGTTGGGCAAAGTTCTCAACCGCGTCACCGAAGAGGCCGGCATGGGACACGGGGGCATCAAGGAACCTGACTTTGTCGGTATCCCTCATGTCAGCCAGGCACAGTCAGAGATATGCGCGAATATCCCTTTTCCGTACCGCCATCAAGGGTGGTGAGGGAGGAGGTCCCACTGGCACAGTTTCGGGCAGTAAAAGGTGCCATCCACGTGCCAGTGATCTCTTCATGCACCTCCGGGAAGAGAGAACCAGCCCTTGCCACCCCAAGAAACCAATAGTCCAGCCTCGAGAGCTCGGGACACGGTGGAGGGTTCCACAGGAGCCCGACCCTGATGGCAGCCCGGGAAAGCATAGCCATCATTTCCGGGTCCGATTCCGGCGCAGCTGCCTCCTTCGGTATCATCATCCTCGAAAGTGTCAGACTCACCCTCCGATGCAGCGATCGACATCCGGTCGTCTTGGGGAGCCCCAAATGATAAGGATGGTCCACCGCGTTCCCCGGCAGCTCTACTGGCTGCAGAGTGTGGGAGGAGTGAGGGTTCCCAGGGGGTTGGTTCCCGCTGAGCCTTGTATTTTGAATTATACATTTTAATCTGCGATGGCAATAGGGCTGCTACAACTAATCGATAAAATCGATAATAATCGATAATGAAAATCATCGACAACGATTGTCATTATCGATTGCCCATGTGACCGCGAAACGTCCGCCAGTCTTGTCAAATTACAGCACTGAATAACGCATTTCTATGGACAAAATGCATTTAAAAACAGTGGAGGAAACAGAGTGAGCTGCTGCGGGAAAGGTGCGTAATCCAAACTGCCCAAAATATGAGAACTCTTTATTTGAAGCTTCAAGCTAATGCATTAGCTCCGTGTTTAGCATGGCTTGCCCTGTCAGGCGCTTGACCGATGCGCGCGAGTCCTCAGCGCAAAACGTTCATTCTACGGCGATATCCTTATCAGTGCATGTTTCAAATTCAGGATTTCCGTTTCGCAAAAAGGTTTGTCCTGAAACTTTACGTTACTGAATGAGCGCCGGCGCGCGCGTACCCGCGTCAAACAGACGGAACACGGAGAGAGGGAGACAATTAACGTTCAGCGCAAAAATATTCATTTTGCTGAAATATCCGTTGTTGACAGTTCAGTTTAGGTTTAAAAATCAGTATGTCATTCAGGAATTCATGGGAGTAACTGTAAAGGGATAACAGCATGTAACTGAATAAATGTAAGACGTTTCTATTATTTACAGGATAAAGAAATGACAGTAAGAGGTTCTGTGTGTGTTCCTGCTAAACATTTCTCTTGGCTGTTGGTTAACACTGAGTTTGTGTTTTTGATTTTCTTTATTATTATCTTATTTTTTTAATGTAGAGATTTAAACTATATTCACTATATACAGTGCTTAAATTTATTAGACCACCGCCACCTAAACCAACGGTAGCCTACTGGTGATTACCAAAATCATTTTTATTTTTCTGTAATGGTTCATACACCGGTATGTGTAAGCTGTTTAGTCACAGTAGTATTTCTAATGCTAAAATATAAATATTGTCGTCACGAATTTTCAAATTTACTGTTTTACAAGAAAGACAGAAAATTGGGCATCTTTTTTCAGACGCCCAATTACAGTCAATAACAGAGACTGTGGAAAAGTACATGAAAACAATGTCAGCAAGAATGCAAGCTGTTATCAAAGCCAGAGGAGGCCAAACAAAATATAAAGTGGTATAAAATATTTATATAATATATAAATATATTTATAAAATATAAACACTGTGTTAATAATGACTTTTTGTCAGATCCCTAAAATATTTGTGTTTTCTTTTCTGTGACGGCATTAAGCACTGAAGACATTAAGCACTGTATGTGTTCATAGCATTCATTTGGCACATTTGTTTGAAGAACATGGACAGGATGTGGCAGGATGTGCAATTATGTGTTTTTAGTCAATAAAAAAAAATTTGGATTTTTATCCGATTAATCGATTAATCGAAAAAATAATCGGCCAACTAATCGATTATCAAAATAATCGTTAGTTGCAGCCCTAGATGACAACATAAAGGTTAATTTATGTATACAGGCAAAATGTATTTAAGGATGGAGAATAAAACATTGCAGTGGAGTTGAAAATAATATCCTATTCACGGTGCCTATAGCCTCCTGATTCTGTTCCCCTTTCTCTCCTCCACTCACTGTCCTATCATAAAAAAGGCAAAAATAAACTTTTGAAAATAAATAAGAAAATAATGTCTGATTACCTGTGGCAGTTGTTTTCATGAGTTCACACTTAAAAAATGATCAAATAGAGTAAAAGAGCAATAAAAGAGTAGTTGGCGTGCTGTCTGAGGAGATTCTCAGAACTCGTAATTTAGCCCAAACTCAGACTACAAGAAAATAGAAATCAGGCGAGTGATGAGTCAGGGTGGCGGAGGGCTGCAGAGAACTGTTGAGGTAACTAGGTGAGTCGGCTGGGTATATATATATACGCCTCCTCTCGGGCTGATTAGATAGACCATCCGAAAATGCTCCTCCCAAACTTTTTATAAAACATCCTTTGTCATTTGAATTCCGCAGTCTCTTGAGATGCAGACAGGAAAGTGGTAAAAAAAAAAACTTGGATTTGACAAAGATATATCAAAGATAGATCTGTTGTTCACATGGAGGATGCTTGATTGATCAGATCTTTCTGTTTTTAGAGGTAAAGTGTGTTGCAAACCTGACAGGGAGGATGAGATCAGACGCCACTGAGGACGAACGCATGGGGACTGAGATTTCAGTCAGACCAGGACGAACAATAACTCTTAATTGTCTTGGGAAGAAAGTGAAATTACAAGGACCGAACAAAATCACCTGTCAGCCAAATGGAAACTGGAGCAGCCCTTTTCCTAAATGTGAAACTAAGACCAAAGACGGTAAAAAACTTGGATTGGACAAAGATAGATCAAAGATAGATCTGTTGTTCACATGGAGGATGCTTGATTGATCAGATCTTTCTGTTTTTAGAGGTAAAGTGTGTCTTAAACCTGACAGAGAAAATGAGATCAGATGCCACTGAGGACGAACACACGGGGACTGAGATTTCAGTTAAACCTGCACGAACAATAACTCTTACATGTGATGGGGACGGAGTGAAATTACAAGGACGGAACAAAATCATCTGTCAGTCAAATGGAGAATGGAACATCCCATGGGGTTTCCAATTCCCTAAATGTATAGAAGGTAAGATCACATTCTTAATTGTGTTTTATTAGCAGTGTTTAGAACTTGGACAGAACTGATGGAACGGCAGTTTCTTTTTTTCCCCTCTGTTTGTCCTTAAACACTGTGTTCATAGTCATTCCAATTTAATAGGAGACTATACAGACATGGAGGGTTTTTTTGTATTATGTCCATATTTACGATTCTTTGCAGCCTTTAGCCAGTGCCTACAACACGCTGGATACTGAAAAAAAATCCAGCTCAACTTTTCTCTTTGAATATTTGCACCCGTGAATAATACAAATTGACACGATTGTGATTAAAGCTTTCTAAGTATTTCCCACTAAAGCAAGGCGTTATTTGACTCTGATCAAGTCTATCCAATAGGATTAGACTGCTGGGATTGGCCTTGGATGGCAACACGCCCAGTGCATTATGGATGTTTAAGTTTTCCCATACCTATTTTTTTCTAGTTAGATAGCATCGGTTTCAACAACAACAACCAAAATCGCCTTTCTACCACAAAGCCATTTTGCCAGCTCACAAGTCTCTCTTGACTTGGACCAAGAAACAATCACCTAGCGACCACCCAAAACAACCTTGCAACAGCATAGCTATGCATGCTGAGGCAAGATTTGTAAGGATAAACGCAACTCAAATATTCTTCAGAAAGTCTAATTTATATTATATTATATTTTATTATATATAAAAATCCAACCCAGATCTATTGAAAGCAGAAAGTTATTTTCTTCAAGCATTTTATTAAAATTACCTTATATTCTCATATTAATGATGTGTATTACATTAAAACATATTCTGTTGTTTAAGGCTGTAAAAAAGGCATCTAGCTGATATTGAGATGTATTAATGCCATATTTACTTGGTTATCCAAAATTTATTTGAAAAATGTCTTTGCCCTCAGAGAAATGTGGACCACCACCAAACGTGGAATTTGCTGATACAACAGAAATTCCCAAAAAAAAGTACAATACAGGGGAGACAATTGAATATGTCTGCTTTGATAAATACATACTGGCTCAGAGTCGCCCCTACTCCAAACTCTTGACCTGTGATAACGGAGAATGGACAGGGAATATTAGGTGCTTAAGTAAGTAATTTTGATGTGATCTTGAAGTTGTAGTTCTGGTTCTGATGAATCAATGAATGTATCCTGTGACACTGAGAGTGAGATGTTGTTTGTTTCAGAGCCCTGTTCAGTGACGGTGGAGGAAATGGATAAAAGAGGTATAGAGCTGCGATGGCGTGGACGGGAAAAGATATTCTCACCACATGAGGACAGAATCACCTTTAAGTGTAAGAGTGGGAAAACTTCAACAGGCATTGCTCTAGTACAAACATGTAATGATGGAGTGATGAATTTGCCTCTGTGTGAGTGACAAGGAGAATAAAGGATTACTGAAGCATACAGCTGTACAAAATAAAAATTTTGTAACAGTTTCTATGAAGCCTGTATTTATTATGTATTATAAGGGTATTCTTAATGCATTAATACATGCATAATGCCTTATAAACAATATGTCATATAATCTTATAAATAATCATGACAACAGTTTCATTACATTATAACACCAGATGAAGTCTGTCATTATAAGGGTATTTTTAATGCATTACAATACACGCATAATGCCATATAAACAACCTTATAATGCGTTGTATTGTAGGGCTGAAAATATCCATTGATATTTTAAAATAAACAAAGACATTTGCTTTGCTGTCTCAATTCCCTCTCTCATGCTTCAAGGGGCATTTGGAAGACACAAAGGTGCTGATAGTGATCAAGGCCTGTGGGCCAAGATGCGTATCCATCGGGGGTCTATATATTGTCACACCTTCAGTACAGTGGGGGAAGTTTTACTTCTGATTGGTCAGTTTGAATGTCTCACATTTGGGTTTCAGTCACATGGTCAAGGGAGGGATGGAAGGAAAAGAAGGTTGTAACTGTTGCTCTGTCTCTTCTCTTTACTCTCTGCTCTCTTGCTTTCTGCTCTTTGATTCTCTGCTCTTTTACTTGGACACTCTCTGTCCCACTCTCTATCTCTCTTTGTCTTTCTCTTTCACTCTCTGTTACCATCTCTCAGGTAACTTTTTACATATGCTGCAAATGGTACGATTCATGGTTCAAGGTTTTATTATCTCATACATCTATTTTGAAACCATTTTAAGTGTAACCATGAACAGATATATTGTCATTAAACTCTTTCGTTACAAATGATGTGCTAACTAGTTTTTTGATTTGGTATTAACTTTGATGTGCTTTTTATTGCAATATAATATAGTCACATTATAGCAACGCTCTCCCACATATTTTGCTATTGTAACTGCGCTTATTTCCGTCGTTGGTTTAAGTTGTAGTGGGTGGTAATAGACGAGAAAGTACAGTTTTCTACCATTTTGATGATAACGTTTCTTTTGTCATTCGGCAACCCTGCAGCCTGTATGTGAACCACCCTTACAGTATCATCTCACGAATAATCGTAACAGTAATAATTACCTAGGCCTATTTGTGGTTAAGTGTAAGATGATTTATAACAAACAATGAATATAATTTTATCCACTTAAATAATAATGGATTACATATCACATAGTTTTATGTATTTTACTTTCCCAAGTCTCATAACTTTACATTGTTTACTTAAGATCTGCAGTATCTTAGGCCTATCATATGAGCGGACTTTTGCTGCTTAAAGTAAAGTGACAAAAACAAAGTCTTCTTTTAAACATCTAAAAAGCTTAATAATGTGGTCATAATATTTATAAGTTGTAAAGACTCATCACTCGATGAGGGATCCATTTGCAAGCTTTATTAATCAACGATATAGTCAGACAGATACAGGTCGGATGCTGGCAAACAGGGATAACAGAGACTGATCAGAGACTAGGTAATAGAACAGGCAGAGGTCAGGATAGGCAGATAACAATCACAGAATCAGAGTCCAGGTAAACAGGTCAAAGGGCAGGCAGCAAAGGGTCATAAACAAGATATTTAGCAAAACAGCAACAGTAAGGCAAACACAGGAAATAACACTCAGAGATGCACCAAAAAAGACTTCGTGTTCAGTCTAGGTTTGAGAGTCTTAAATAGTCCAACTGAATGCGAATCAGCTGGTCCAGTAATCAGTGCCAAGGTACGGGGTTTCTGGGAAATGTAGTGAAAGGGAGCCTGCAATGTCTATGTGAGTGTGTGTTAATACTCAGGAGAGGAGGGGATCACGGAGTTCGCCTCTGTATCAAAAGTTAAGCCAAAAGTCCCTTTCAGGGAAAGTTTATTCACTCTGTGGCCATATTTGCAAAGCCTCCAGGCAACTATTTAATCTATTTTACTGGAGGAATCCTGAAATCTCAAAAACTGTTTGGTGAACTCACAAGTAAATAACATATTTCAAATCTGCAACAAAATCTGACATGAACTGTCCCATAAATTTTGTTGATTCTTTCTTCTGTTGATCACAAAAGAAAATATTTTAAAGAAATTTGGTAATCAAACAGCCATAGTAAGAAAGAATTCCATGGAAGTTAAACATTCTTTAAAATATCTTCTTTTGTGTTCAACAAAAGAAAGAAAATCATACAGGTTTGGAACAACTTGAGGGCGAATAAAGGATGACAGAATTTTCATTTTTGGGTGAACCATCCCTTGAAGCTCACTGGATACTCTTTTACACTTAAAACAATATATTGTTTTGTAGATTTTACATATGGAACACATTTTATCTTCTAACTACTGCAATAAAAATGTTCAAAGAAATATCTTATAACCACTTCATGATATTGGTTTAAAAGAAGACTTTACTTAAAGCAAACAAAGACCATTTATAAATATTATGACCACATTATAAAGCTTTAAAAGAAAATCTTGTTTTGTCGCTTTACTTTAAGGAGTAAAAGACTTGTCATAAGATGTGGTATGATACTGTGCGGAAGAAAACAATGCCAAGATTTGAAACTAGGGAAAGTAAAAGTTAGGAAACTATGGGATTGTAACTATCGTCAGCTGAAGTGCCCGGAACAACCTCTAGAGGGCACTTCACTTTGGACTATACACCACACACTCACACTCTCATTCATTCACACGGGCTACATTTCCCATAAGCCCCGTACCCAGCCACTGATTACTGCACCACCTGCACCTCATCACCCAGTCACTAATTACCATCACCAGCTGTAACTCATCACCCACACCATATAAGCACTGCTCACGCATCCATTCACTGCGAAGTTGTGATTAGATTCACTGTCAGTTCTGAGTGGTTTTTTCCCGTGTCTTGGTTTCCTGTTTCTGGCCTGTCTGTACTGGTTTAGATTGTTTGCTGCCTACCCTGTTTCACTCACTGCTTTGGATTACTGGATTGTTGTTTGCCTGCCGCCTATACTGACCTCTCGCCTGTTTACTGATCACGAACCTGCTTACCTCCGATAAGACCGAATCATTGAAGGGTGAGTCCTGTTTGATGGGGCGGAGGGTAGGGGTGGGTGTTTTCATCTACATTACACAGACTTCAGAGGTTCATATTGCATACGGTCCGAAGAGTGTTCAGGAATATATATTGTTGGACAACCGGTAGGCTAATATCAGAATTTTTCAACCATACTATTTTATGTGTAATACTAAAATAAATATTTGCATTGATTTGCTTCAAATAAGGAAAGTGTGTAATTCTTTAAATACTCCATGTTCATTTGCTTTTAAACCATACTAAGCAATCTGTCATGTTTTACAGCTTAAAATGAAATGCTGTAATCTATTTCTCTTTCTTCTATTAATGATTGTGGATGTCCCAACGAATGCTCAAGGTAATGCAACAATACAAAATGAATAATTTTTGGTAATTTTCCATAAAATTCAAATGTGGATCTCAAATTGAGGTAGATTATAAAACTGAGGTAAAATCACTGATTTTATCAGTACTATACTAGCATGCCATACATCCTACTTTACACTTCTGTATGGTTTTGATGCATTTTTCCATGCTATTGGTTAATATCAGATGCTTTTAAATTGCTCTTTATCCCAGTAAAACTTTAACATGTATCTTTTTTATATTTTCTGAATTTCTACAGAGGTTACATGTGAGGGCGAACAACTCCTTAATGTTGACATTTTAATGGGACATCCAGGTATCGTTTCACCTTATAAACCTGGTCATATCTTAGTTTTCCGATGCAAAGATCTGAACATGAAGATGGATGGCCAACGAACAATCGAATGCCTGTCAAATGGAAAATGGGATAACCCATATCCAAAATGTGAAGGTATGAAGAGATATTGCAGTAATATATTTGTTTTAAATATTTAAGCTTTATTTTTAAAATGTACATCAAGATAGTAATTTATACTACAAAAGTCATTCAATACACGCACACATGAACTCTGTCCCAAACATATAACAGTCTCTGATGTTTATATTTTACACAGCATGAGTCACATAAACCACGTGAAATCTGATCAGAGCGGTCAGACTAAAATGGCTTTCCAGAAATACAATTTGATTAGGATTTTAAACCACATGTAGCTTGAAACGGATTTGTAAAAATTGCATTTCATGTGTTTTTTTTTTTTTTTTTTTTTTTTGCCATTTACACATGCTAAATCTGGTCATATTTCAATCGGATAAGCACAAAAATCCGATTTGGACTGACTGTCTGAATATAGTCTTAGTTGTGCATACTTATGTCTTGTACAGATTTAACTTGTCAGCTTAACTCAAGAATATTTGGAGCAAACAAGATCAATCCAGAGGGAAAAACTCTTTTCAGAGTTGGAGAAAGTGTGGAGATCACCTGCGCTGAAAGTCACTGGATCTATGGTACACAAGAAACCATCAGATCATTTACATGTCAGGAGAGCGGGAATTGGGATCATGAGCCTATTTGTGAGGGTAAGATTGTAGAGAAACACTACTTATTCAAAATATTTACAAATTTGTTAACTATAGCATGAAATATCTGATATTCCGATTGTCAAATATGTGCAAGTGGATGTGTTTTGCTGTTTAAACACTTTTATAATGATTGCGTTAGTTGAGCTATGAGCGCAATGGACACCGCCATGTTAGTTTGCGCTGCAGTACAGAGAATCACATCTGTTGGATTTACATTTGAATTAAATCTGTGAACTGAAACAATAGAGTAGACTTTAAAGTTACTTACAATATGTGTCTGATATGAATAAAACGTGTCATCTAATTATGGAAAGATTGTTATTGCAGCTTCCAAAGACGTCACTGTGTATTTTACAAACTCTAAAAGTATTGTTTTGTTCGTATTTATGTGCATTTAAATGTCTGAAACCACAAATAAACATTATGTGGTTGAAAACACTGACACTGGCTCGGCGCCAGCCAACGTGCACAAGAACGTTTAAATTTGGCAGTTGATCACGTGATGCACTGAACGTTCTAATCACATCGGCGTGATCGTACGCGTCAAAGGGTAGAGGGGAAAAAAGTAATTTTACTTGTATCACAAATCTCATCCAAGCTAACAGACCTTGGTCAAGATTAACACCATATTGCATTTTACATGCGGTTCTTATGGATCGATGTATACTCCACCTTTAACTCAGTTTTCTTAGCTGTAACGCTGCTTGTGAAATACAAAATGACAAAACTGTAATTGTTCTGCTAAACCACATTGCAAGTTAGTAGCATAATTGATCTTGAACACTGAGTCACATGAAGTAAAAATGATTCTGTGTGGATAAATGTGTGATCAAATGTCTGCTTTCTAACCGTGGAAGATTCAGCGGAGCGATCTCCTGATTTTGAGGGTCCCTTCAAACCTGGTCAAAAATTAACATTTTCATCGAATATACAAGGACCGAGTGAATTCACCTGTCTGTCAAATGGAGAATGGAGCAGACCTTTTCCTAAATGTGAAGCTGAAACCACAGGTGGTTAAAAAAAAAAAACTTGGATTGGTCAAAGATAGATCTTTTGTTCACATGGACGACGCTTGATTGATCAGATCTTTCTGTTTTTAGAGGTAAAGTGTACCGCAATCCTGACAGAGAGGACGAGATTAGACGCCACTGAGAAAGAACTCACAGGGACTGAGATTTCAGTCAGACCTGGACGAACAATAACTCTTAATTGTCTTGGGAAGAATATGAGATTACAAGGACTGAACAAAATCACCTGTCTGCCAAATGGAGAATGGAACGTCCCTTTTCCTAAATGTAAAAGTAAGACCACATGCTTAACAGTTTTATCTGCAGTGTTTACAAGCATCAATATTTCTCATGTTAAAATAAATGCTCAATTTCGGTACATAATTCATCGGCACGCAAGTCTCACTTGGACCAAGAAGCAATGACCTAGCAACCATCCCGAATGACCTAGCAACAGCATTTCTACGCACTAGCACCATGATGACGAGTTTTACATGGATAATAAATCATATCTCATTGTTAACACATTAACACGTAACTTCTACAAACAAAACATACGTTTTTGTACGCTTGATAGACACTGAAAGTACAAAATGGACATTGGCAAGATTTAAAAAAGCATTATTACTTTTTACAGCTAAAAAAAAAAAAAAGATAACAAAATATTTAAGAATTTTATATCAAAGATACAGTATATGCTGGAAGACTCATCCTACGTTTATTTGTTTAGTTAAAGGGTTAGTTCACCCAAAAATGAAATTTCTGTCATTAATTATTTACCTTCATGTCATTCCAAACCTGCAAGATCTTCATTCATTTTCGGAACACAAATTTAAATATTTTACATTCCCTAAAATTCAAGATATGGGGGCAAAAATGTGCCTGTTTGAGTTGTTCTGTCATATTTATATCATGAGTTCAGCGATATCACACGAGTCACGAGTGCAATATTACATGAGGGATGTTTTTGTATCTATATAACGAGTCCAAATGCAATACTGACTTTATACAACAGTTCAGTAAAGAGACACCATATTGAATTTTACATGAGGTTTTTATGGATAGATGTATTAACTCAGTTTTCTTGGCTGTAACGCTGCTTGTGAAATGCAATGTGGTTTAGCAGAACAATTACATTTTTGTCATATTGTAAGTTAGTATCATAATTGATCTTGAACACTGAGCCACATGAAGTATAAATGATTCTGTGTGGATAAATGTGTGATCAAATGTCTGCTTTCTAACAGTGGAAGATTCAACGGAGCGATCTCCTGATTTTGAGGGTCCCTTCAAACCTGGACAAAAATTAACATTTTCATGGAATATACCGGAACTGAAATTAATAGGACAGAGAGAAATCACCTGTCAGTCAAATGGAGAATGGAGCAGCCCTTCTCCTAAATGTGAAGGTAAGACCACCGACGGTAAAAAACTGATTGGACAAAGATAGATCAAAGATAGATCTGTTGTTCACATGGAGGATGCTTGATTGATCAGATCTTTCTGTTTTTAGAGGTAAAGTGTGTTGCAAAGCTGACAGTGAACATGAGATCAGACGCCACTGATGACGAACGCATGGGGACTGAGATTTCAGTCAGACCTGGACGAACAATAACTCTTAATTGTCTTGGGAGGAAAATGAAATTACAAGGACCGAAAAAAATCACCTGTCAGTCAAATGGAGAATGGAACGTCCCATTCCCTAAATGTATAGGAGGTAAGATCACATGCATAATTAGTTGAGTTTATTAGCAGTGTCATATTAAAGTGCAAGTTTGCAGATTTTCAGTCAGCTTTGTACTGTTATGTCTGTCATATATGTAAATGAACAATTTTAGTTTTCTCTTCTTTTTTTTTTGTGGACCGAGAAATCCTTTCATTTGTTAGCAAAAGTCTGCTGGATAACGATAAATGCTCCAAGACTTTCGTGAAAACTACAGATCGTATTTCTGCTTACAAAAAGTTGGATGGACAGAGGTTTATTGTAAAAGTAGGTTTATCACAGAAATTTGTACTGTATGTTGTTTACTTTTTAAACCGCATTATGGGGAAAAAAACTGGAACACTATGTCAAAAGCTTTCTTACTTGTACTGCACAGTGTTTTGCTTCAAGGGTTGGACAGAACTGATGGAACGGCAGTTTCTTTTATTTTTTTCCTCTCTGTTTGTCCATAAACACGGTGTTCATAGTCATCCCGTTTCAAAAGGAGACTATACAGACATGGAGGTTTTTCAGATTATCTGTCGCTGTGTTCTCTCCATATTTATGATTCTTTGCACCCTTTAGCCACTGCCTACAACACACTGGATACTGAAGAAAAACTCCAGCTAAACTTTTCTCTTTGAACACTTGCACCTGGGAACAATACAAATCGACATCATTGTGACTGAAAGTTTGCTAAGAAGTATTTTCTATACAATTCAAGTCTATCCTTGAATGGCAACATACCCAGTGCATGATGGGTACCAGTTTTTCTATACCTATTTGGCAAAAGAAAATCCAACAACCCTTATTCTCTGTTTTCTGTAGTTCGGTAGTGCCGATTTCAACTAAATTTTTTCATTTTCATCATTTAGCAGACGCTTTTATCCAAAGCGACTTACAAGGGGAGCAATTAGGGGTTAGGTGTCTTGCTCAAGGGCACTTTAGTCATGGTATCGAAGGTGGAGAGAGTGCTGTTTAATCACAATCCCCACCTTCAATTCCTGTCCGCGTGGGAATCAAACCAGCAACCTTCAGATTACAAGCCCGACTCCCTCACCACTAGGCCACGACTATCCCCAAATTTTCCAAAATGTTCCCAAATTTTCTTGGAATCCAATTTTCCACTACTGAATTACCCCTTTAAAGTAAATGCCCTGAGTGTAATTCAGCAAGGACCACCCAAAACAAGCTAGCAACAGCGTAACTATGCACTAGGTCTATGGTGCCGAGGTTTGCATGGATAAACGCAACTCAAATATTCTTCAGAAAGTCTAACTTATATTATATTATATTATATATTTTATATATATTTATTATATATAAAAATCCAACCCAGATCTATTGAAACCAGAAAGTTATTTTCTTCAAGCATTTTATTAAAATTACCTTATATTCTCATATTAATGATGTGTATTACATTAAAACATATTCTGTTGTTTAAGGCTGTAAAAAAGGCATCTAGCTGATATTGAGATGTATTAATGTCATATTTACTTGGTGATCCAAAATATTTTTGAAAAATGTCTTTGCCCTCAGAGAAATGTGGACCACCACCAAACGTGGAATTTGCTGATACAACAGAAATTCCAAAAAAAGAGTACGATTCAGGGGAGACAGTTGAATATGTTTGCTTTGATAAATACATACTGGCTCAGAGTCGCCCCTACTCCAAACTCTTGACCTGTGATAACGGAGAATGGACAGGGAATATTAGGTGCTTAAGTAAGTAATTTTGATGTGATCTTGAAGTTGTAGTTCTGGTTCTGATGAATCAGTGAATGTATCCTGTGACACTGAGAGTGAGATGTTGTTTGTTTCAGAGCCCTGTTCAGTGACGGTGGAGGAAATGGATAAAAGAGGTATAGAGCTGCGATGGCGTGGACGGGAAAAGATATTCTCACCACATGAGGACAGAATCACCTTTAAGTGTCAGTGGGGCAAATATTCAACAGGCATTGCTCTAGTACAAACATGTAATGATGGAGTGATGAATTTGCCTCTGTGTGAGTGACAGTGAATAAAACATCACTCAAGCATCAGCTGTACTACTAAGCAAAAAGAAAGGGTCAATAAATGAACCTTTTTCCCCAACTCATCATCTGTTTATGATTTCTCACAAGAAAAATACTAAATGTAGTATGTTTAAGATGTGCTTGTGTAAAAAAATATTAGCCTAACCGTTTTAACCCTATATATATATATATATATATATATTTGCTATACAAGTAACGCATGTATTTTACTTAAGTTTTATTTGGGTTGTTTAAAAACATTTACAATGTGACTCCATCCGTTACTAATTTATCTTTTAGAGACTCCAAAGAAACAGCCCCGGTCACAGAAGTATTTATACTCCACACCCGTAAGATCTTTGTTCATCTTCAGAAGACAAATTAAGCTATTTTTGATCAAATCCAATCAATATCCTATGCACAAATCCTAGCACAATATCATGAACCATTGCAATTTGAACCATTGCAAAAAACACTAATGATGTAACAAAGATTCGTTTACTGAAATCATGTGACTTTGGAAGTTGATACACGCTCCGAACCACTGATCCAAGAAAAAACGATTCGTAAAGCTTCGATGCTTCTTGGAGCAGTGTTTTGAAACCCGCCATCAACAATTTTTTTTACTTTGGCACAAAAAGTGTTATTGCCGCTTCTTAACATTAAGTTTGAACCACTATAGTCACATGAAATGTTTTAAATGTGTCTTTAGTACCTTTCTGTCCATTTGAAAATGTAAATGAAAGTAGGTCTCACAAAACCATCAGATTTCATCAAAAATATCGGCATTTGTCTTATGGAACGACAGTTTTTATGGGGGGTTAACTAACCCTTTAAGTCCAAAATTAGTTGTTCCAATTTGACATACTTTAAATATACCATCTTAGTAAACCAAAAGTAGAATTGCAGGATATCTGTATCAAGTACATAAATGTGTAAACGTATTTATAGAATACTTAACATGAAATAAATGTTTCAAATACAATTTAGTATATTTATTTTTAACTAGGGTTTACTCTCATTGTAGTCTTATAGGCAGTTATTTCAGTCAAAAATGGCACCAGTACATGTATGAAAGGCTGTGGTTATTTTTTTAATGTTCAATTACAGCTCATTAAAAGAAATCAATTCGAAACAGCACTTTTATTTACAGCATCTTATTTAAGCCAACATGTGCCATTTTACAGCACAGACCCCAATATGTGCCAATAAAACAAATCATCCACAACATTTAAAAGGTAAAACAAAGCAATAAAAATATATACACTAAAGAAAAACATTTACAATGCCAACAGGGAGCAAAATTTTGAGCAACAATTAAACACTTTGTCGGCACACAAATTTATAACTTTTTTCTTGCTGCAATATTTTCAAGGCACAAGGGCCAGAGCGTTAACCAGCATCTGAATAGCACAATGAGGATCCACAATGTCCTTCATTTTGTCACGGCGTAGAACCCAGTCTGGAGCAAACCTGAGGGAAATTGAAAGATCGGCAGGATCAATATCTTCCTTACAACACCAACTAGGGCAAAAGTTTTTACAGAAAACTGCATACCTGGTCACTGGTTTTGACTTCCGAGGGGTGGCTTGGAGAAGAAAACTTCCATTGAGAGATGTGTTCATTTTCTGCTTTACTTTGTTTCTCTCAGCATCCATTTTGTACTTTCGAAGCATGAGTCGGTAGATGCTACGAATGCGATCCGAAACCTTTGGTAGCTTTCGGACCTCCTGTTTGAAAACAGCATTCAACCAATGAAATGTTTGAGCTAACTTCCAAGACAATTTTCAAGAAATTTGCTAAAAGGAATGTTCTAAGTTCAACAAGTTAAGCTGTATTGACAGCACTTTTTCAGCTTTTTTTTTTTTTTAACTGGAGGAACGAGCTGAGCCAACTTATATTGAACTCATTTCCAATTTTTTTTTTTTTTAACTTCAGGTTAAAATGGAATGCTGGCGCACTTGAATGACGCTAGTCTCTCCAATTTTTATTGTTTTTAAATGTTTATCGGACAATTCTGGGTGGAGTTTTGAAGCTTTTGAAGTCCCCTCTTGTTACTCACCCTATTTCAATGCAGAATTAGATTTTAATTTATTAGATTTTTAGATTTAGATTTTAATACATTAACAATTTAGACAAAAAACCTCCACACATAACCTAGAATACTGTCCAACACTTGATGGCTGCTCTGTCTAGCATCTGTAAAACAGCATTTTTCCACCTTAAAAATATATTTAAATTACGACATATGCTCTCAATGACAAATGCGTTCATGGCCTCAAGGCTACATTATTGTAATGCTCTATTGGGTGCTTGCCCTGCACGCCTAATAAACAAAAATCAACGTTTTTGTCATTTCTAGGCACAGGTCCCTCATCTCATCTGCTATTGTAAAGCTCAGGATAAACAGAGAGCCTAATGATGAACGACTCCATTCTTCTTATGATGTAGCGAGTACATTTTCTGGGGACGATATTTGATGCAAGTTTAACATTTGATTCTCAGGTCCAGAAATCAGTTAAAACAATTTGTTTCACCTTGAAGCACTTCAATACACTTGTATTTTCCCACACTGATTACTGTAATGCTTTTCTTGCACCCTAAATAAATAGTAGTATGTGCAAAACACATTTGTCAGAATCCTGACAAGCACCAGGACAAGTGAACATCACTCCTATCTAGGAATCCTTGCACTGGCTCCCTGTCAGGTTTCGTATAGTTTTTATAAATATCATGCTTACTTACAAGGCTTTGTATGGTTTGGCAACACAATATTTGTGTGAACTGTCTACACCCAAGGCGTGATCTCCACTACTCCGATTCTGGCTTTTTAACTGCTCCTCCAACTCGATTACACTCTATGGGTGATTGGGCCTTTTTTTGGGCCTTTGGAATTCTCTTCCCTCAGAGATCAAAATTGCTGAATCTTTGTGTTTATAAAACTTAAAATTCTTTTTTACAGGCAAGCTTATGAGACTAGTGTTTTCATTTTGTCTTTCCCCACTTCAATGTATTTTTATCTGATCTTTGTAAAGTGCATTGAGATGCAAATTTTAAAAGGCACTACAAAAAAAGAAGTTTAAAATTATTATAAAAATTAAAAACACCCACCATTGCTCTCCTTTCATCTTGGACCAAGAGAACCAAGAGAAAACAAGCTTTGGTGAAGATGCTGCCACCTTTTTCTGCAATCTTATCTCCAGCTTTCTCCCGGTAGATCTGCAGAAGATCGAGGAGGGTTTCTACAGAGCTGTCCACATCATAAACTGCAACAATCGTTCTGTTGTGCTGAAAAATATGAAGAAAAATCAATCAAATTTGCAGAGCAAACAGTGCACCATACAATTAAATCAATCAGCATATAAGGTTATTCGATACAAATATGTAATTTATTAATTAACAGCCCTACTTATGAGGAAACATACTTTTGATAGGTTGAGAAGGACTTGGATGGATAATGTGATGATCTCCATTGAAGGCACACTTCGGTTACAGCTCCTTATCAAAGTGAAGATGGTGTGCGTTGCTCCACTTTCAACCAGACGTTCACAGCACTCTGGTGAAAGTCTGGTGGCAGTTTCTTTAACCATAAAAAACAAAAGAAAAAAGATAACGTTAGATATTTTGTGAAATACCCAAACCTCCTAACTTTAAAAACAGCGTCTTACCTAAATTTTTCAATGCTGCAAGAATGTAAGCATAATTCTGAAGTCCAAGCAAGTAGCTCAGCGCTGTTGTGGTTTTGTTACACAGCTTGTCCTCATCCTTCACGCTTAGATTTACTTCCCCAAGACGTCGCCTCATAGAAACGACATTGCTTGTGTCATGACGTTTTCTTGAACAATGACCCCTCCAGAGTGCCTTAAAAGAATCGCATTTCAAAAGTTCAAGTTAAGAGTTCATGTACAAATTGAAAACTCTTTCATTGTATGGATAAGACCAATATCAACATAACTGCCTTTTGTGGTCTAAAGAAGAAAGTAAGTTATACTAAAAAATCAGAAAATGGTGAGTAAAATACAAAATGACAGAATACAACACACATCATTGACAGAAAATACACATTTATGTAATATAATAAAATGTATATGCATTACGCATCAAGTCTTTTCTTTGCACACCATTTAATTTAAGAAACCATACCTGTGCCTTTATTATTCCACGTTGTAGCTTCTCCTTGCGACGTCTAAGAAGGAGCTTCCTGACTGCACACTGGATAGTACTGGCAGCTTGGTTGCGACGATGTAACCATGTTCTCACTGCCCTCTGGCTCTTGATGATGGCTTCTCGGTCTTTAAGATATCTCTTTCTCTGCAGCCTTGCCCTAAAACATTGCTAGAGAGTTGGGGAGATGAAGAGAAAATGAATAATTCAAATTAAGAATACTTGTAATTGGCCAAATGTGAAAAGCTAGTGGCTAATCTTGCATGATGTAACCTCTGACTAACAAACCTGTGCACATGAGGAGGATGCATATATTTTTGTGAGAAAAGTTCTGTGTTGGGGGGTAAATGCACTATTCGAAATGGGCCGGTATGCACCAGTATTCAGGACCAGTACTTCTATATTTTAATCTGTAGCGTACCCTCACTTTTCTTGACGAGCACTTCTCCTGGAATCTGATTTGTACTTCCTAGGAAGTAGACCAACAGGCAGTTTTTTACCTACCCCCCCACCCCACTTGAGCCCCGGGTAAATGTAATTTTACAGCATTTAGCATTGAACAATGTGTTTCATTGAAGGAATTACATGGGGTTTTTTTGTAGTCAATGTACTCAAATTTTTTTTTTTACATGTAGAGGATTAAATGTACCTGGATGTATAGGACCGAAGAGATTTTCTTCTTGGCTGATTTAAGAGCCCAGTGCGCTCGCACAGCTCTCTGAATCCTTACAGCGCAGAGATGATGGTAAACGGCAGCTGTGAAACGATGGCGTCTCGCAGCACAAGTCATTTCTTTTACCTGTAAAGGAAACGAGTTCATACTCAAAACATTTAGCAACTTTTAACATATTCAGTTGTCTTAATTGAGTAACCTACAACTAGCTAGATGCAGAACAGGTACTTCTATAACCAATTACTGTGAAAAGCCTCAAGAACATTTCTTGCCTGTTGTCTAGCAAGGCAACCACGCCACAAAGCCTGAAGATAAACAGCGGCATTGTGTCGTCGTCGTAGATTTTCTTCTTCGACTCTGGCAAGCTCCAAGACTCGGAAACGCCGCTGTAGAATTATGGCGGCGGCTCTCAGTTGGTGATACTGTCGTCTTTGGATAAAGCCTCTGAAAGCTGATTGTATCTTCACAGCAGCTGTTATTTGCTGTGAAAAAGAGTAGACTGAAGGCTTAGTGATGATTTCAAAGAAATGGTCATTTTATTTTGAGATACTATTGCGAAAAATAGGATTGTTTCTATAGCTTCAGTGATTCTTTTGGAAGTCAAAGTAAAACTTTTGCATGTAGCACAAGACTAGAATACGAGGGCAATTGACCCATTTAAAAAAAAAAAAAAAAAAAAAAAAAAAACGATAAAGGCCTAACAGACCAAAAGAAATGCTTGGCAACACAAGCAAAACAGTATAATGCCAACAATACCAGAATAAAATGGACTTTGAGAACAGTTTCCCAGAAACTTTAGTTAATGCGTATTTACTGAGCGTATCATTGCACAAGTCTATTTCGCTTACGGGAATATAAACAGACTGGTGACATTTCAAAGTACAAGTTCTTCTAAATCAAATTTAGGACGCTCACTTTAATCTTTTTTTTTTTTTTTTTTAAGAAAAAAGATTAAAGAACAAAAAAAATAGTCTAATAAATGTAGATTTATGCAGCATGGAGCGGGTCACCTTATGATTGCCCGCCATTTTCAAGAATACCTGATCAGCCAAATGCTCACTTTATTTTAATAATCTCCTTTTATTGAATACTTTCAATAGTGTTTGTGCAATGCTGCATCCACACAACTAGGTGTCAGTATAAATCAAACGTCAAAATACAACCTTAAATACATAAACATATTACAAAACCCTATAAAATAAATGTTTGTTCCCAGTCCACAAAGAGAACACTTACCTTATGAAGGGAATCTCTCACTCTCTGACCTCTCCATAATGCCTGGATGTATACAACAGATTTTCTAAACCCAAGGAAGTGAGTACGCTGTTTTCTGGCAATCAGAGTTTCTCTCCATCTTTTCTGAATGACTTGGACACTGCGCTGGACTGCTAGAAATCTTTGAAAGGAGGACAAATAGTCATGTTGAGACTCCTTGTGACAAAATCATAGGCGATGAATAAAAGGTAACCTTTGTTACCTTGCACGTTGGCGTCTTGCTTGAATACATCTTCTAATTGTTGCGATCGCAGCTTGTTTAAAGGTGTAGTTTCGTCTAGCTAGGCTTCCTCGGAACCAGGACTGAATTTTCAGGGCAGCCTGTGTTCGCAAGGCATGTTGCCTTGTTTGATAAGCCCGAAATGCTGTCTGTGGTTAACCAGAAACAAACCAAACATGAAAATCTAATATACAATTCAAATATATAAATCCAATAATATAAAAAAAATTCAGAGCAGAAGCAGGGTTTCTGCAAGATCAGGGTGACGAGTTCAGGGAAAATTCAGAGAAAAAACAAACAAAACATAATAAAAATGTTATTTTAAGGTTGTCATATGCTTACTTGTATCACAACAGCAGACCGTCGCAGCTGAAGAAACTGTGCACGCTCTCTCTGGCAAAGATGGAAACCTCTGTAATGTTTCTGTATAACCAAAACAGACTCCTTGAGTTGCTGAAACCTGCGTCTCTCAATCAACCCTCGATAATGAGCCTGTTTGAGGGACAGTAATAAAACTCCTTATCACTTCTGTTGGATTTCCAGAGTGAATCAAGTTGAAATAAATGACAAGACAGAACACAACTGCATAGTGATTACCTGAATTGTGATGGCACTTGCCCTCAGTCTTTGAAATCTTCTGTACTCAATGAGTCCACGTACTCTGGCCTGAAGGATCCTTATATTTTGGAGAGTCTCCAGGTAACTGCGCCTCTGTTTCATTGTTGCCCTATAAGCTCTGTAACGCTCTTGGAGCAGAACCGCTGCAGCCTGCAATCTGCGGTATCTTCTCTGGGCCATAAGCATTCTGTAATGAGCTTGCAATTTTAGAACATTCGAGCGGAGCGTTAGGTAGTGCTTGCGGTGGATACGCATGCGCATCAAAGACTGAATCTTGATTGCAGCTCGTCTTCTTTTCGCAAGCCTCCTTGCCAGCATTCCACGCAAGGCAGATTGCAAGGTAAGTGTAGCTTGCCTAAGAGCAACAAAACCATTCCGATCTTTCTGGACCAGTTTACGTGATCTGTACCACTTCTGGATAAGTGTTGCGCTTGCTTGAATCCTGGCATGCTGAACTCTGGCGGAATGACCTCTGTACGCAGACTGAATCACAATTGCTGCAGCCTTTGCTTTAATGAAATGCTGTCTTTGGACAGACATCCTGAGGTAGGACTGAATGGTTCTTGCAGCCTTGGTCCGTCTGGCCAGTTCTCTCCCCTTCATCCCTCTGAAAGACTTCTGCAGGCATACAGCAGCATTCCTCACCCGCTGGTAGCTATTCACGTGCTTGTCTCGAAGTTTCAAAGCTCTATACCTCTGCTGGAGAACCCTGGCTGCCCAGCGTTGTCTCTTAAAAGCCGACCTTTGCTGGTACATGCGGAAACCAGCCTGTATGATGATAGACGCGTTTCGCTTTTCCGCTAAATGTCTCCTGAGAGAGTGTCCTCGAAAAGCTGCTTGAATGACTACTGCAGAATTTCTCAAACGTAGATAGTTCTCCCGATCTGCTCTAGCCTGAATATATGACCTGTAATGGCTCTGGATAATGATAGCTGACAACTTCATGGCCCGGTACTTAACCATTTCTTTGTGTCTTCTAAAACAAGCCTGAATCCAAACTGCTGCTTGACGCTGTAGTAGTAGCTTCCTCCGAACTTTAAGACCTCTATAAGCAGCTTGCAGAACAAGCGCACCTTGACGCATTTCAAGAAAATTCTTTCTTTGCTGTTTTGCTGCAGTTACAGCACGATACCTTTGCTGAATGGCAATGGCAGCACATTTCATCGCTAAATACCTCTTACGAGAACTATAAGCTCTGAAAGTCGCCTGAACGGTGGTGGCAGCCTGATGCAATTGCTTCAAACTCTGTCTGGACTTCATGCCACGATAGGCTGCTTGCAGAATCAAAGCAGCATTCTTCTGTTCCTGAAGTGCTGCCATCTCCTCCCTCATCATTTTGTTGGCTCTGAAACGCTGCTGAACAGTACAGACTGCCCAACGAAGTTGCTGGAAGCGCAACTTGACGAGGTGCTTTCTCACATGGGACTGAATGATTGTTGCAGCGTCGCGCTCTCTCCGCAACTGTCGCCGGACCTGCACTCCCCTGAAAGTTGCCTGGATTGCAACAGCAGCTTGACGTTTAGCAAAATAATCTTTCCGAACACGTCTCGCTATCAAAATGGATCGATAGCGCCGTTGACAGAATTCTACAGCTGCTCGGATGGACAAAAAGCGCTTCCTTTGTTTGTAGGTAAGGTACTTCCTCTGAATGACTCTGGCAGCAAAATGCATTCTAGCAATATCACGCCGTGCACGATTTCCTCTATAAATAGCCTGAATTGTTGTCACACTACGCTGAAGCTTTAAAAAGTTCTCTCTTGCCTCTTTTCTCAGTAAATGGCACCTGTATTGCCTCTGGATGACCAATGAGGCCAGTTTCATAGCTTGGAATGGTACTCTAGTTCTGTACATTTTGTACATTGCCTGAATCACAGTGGCCGCTTTATGCTCTCTATCAATTTCTTTCCTTAGTCTCATCCCTCGGTACACAGACTGCAAAGTGATGGCAGCTGCTCGCAAGGAGCAATACCTTTTACGTTGCTGCCTTGCACTTACAATTGCTCTGTACTGTTGCTGAATACAAATGGTGGCATTTCGGAGAGCAAGGTACTCACGACGTTGTTTGTACCCTCTATACGACTTCTGGATCATTTTCGCCGATTTGTGCCTTTCTGCCATCTCCTTTCTTACCATCATTCCACGGAAAGCTGACTGGATACATATGGCAGCTGTTTTTATGGCTCCATATTGCTTCATGACAGCATTTTTGGTCATCACTGCCCTGAATCTCCTCTGTAAAGCTGATGCGGCCCACTGTTGTCTCTGGTACTTTTTGAGCTGGGAATGTCCACGAAAATGTGCCTGAATCACTGTTGCAGCTTGGTGCGATTTTCGTAAATAGTTGCGAACTTTCATTCCCCTGAATGCTGACTGAATAACTACAGCAGCATGTTTCATTTGCAAGTAAGTAGCTTGAATGCATTTGCCAACTCTGTAAGCTCTGTATTGCTGCTGTATGATGATCGCTGCACACTTTGCAGCAACAAAGGCAATGCGTACTTTATGCATTCGGAATTGAGCTTGAATGATAGTGGCGGCTTGATGTTCTCGTCTTAGATTTTGCCTCACTTTGGACCCCCGATATATGGCCTGCAGAGTTATAGTCACCTTCCTCAAATGGACGTAATGGCTTCTTTGCAACCGTCCAAATGCAAAAGCCCGAAGACGTTGCTGAATGACAATAGCAGCACGTTTTTGATCTAAAAACTGCTGACGGCAACTATGTGCTCTTATCACAGACTGAATCAAAATTGCTGCTTTGGTTTTCTTCAGCAATTCTTGTCTCACTCGCCAGCCACGATAAGCACTCTGTAGCACAATGGCTGCCCTTTTCATTTTGGTGTATTCCACGTACACTTTTTGTCCATCTCTGAAGGCTCTGTACCGTGTTTGAATGACTACGACGGCCCGTTTCATTTCCAAAAACTGTGTCTGTGCTGCATATCTACGATAGTTTGACTGAATGATTTTGGCAAATCTGTGGAGTTGACTGATCTTCTTCCGCTCAGCTCGTCCTCGCCACAATGCTTGAATTGTCACTGAAGCAGATTTAAGAGCCATATACTGTTGCCGTAACTTTTCTCCAAATACTTTAGCTCTGTATCTCTGTTGCAGAACAATGGCTGCTTTTTTCAAACCCAAAAAGTGCCTTTGAGCCATAAACCGCCTGAAAGCAGCTTGAATCCGAAGTGCCGCTTGCTGGCGTTGAGCCACAGATCTACGGACCTTCCATCCACGGAAAGCTGCTTGCAGAACCAGAACTGCCGATTTAATCTTGAAAAACCTCTTCTGATCTGCTTTCCTTTGCACGCAGGCTCGAAAGCACCTTTGAATCAAGACTGCACTTTGCTCCATTTTAGATATCTGTTGTCTGACAAGGTATGCCCTGAATGCACTTTGAATGACAATTGAAGCATTGTGCCTTGTCTTTAAAGTCTGAAACTTGCATCTTTGAAGGTGACCTCGGAACCACGCTTGAACACAGACTGCTTTCCTTTTCATATCCAGGTACTGGGTTTTACAACGCTGCATTTTGTACCACGCTTGAATGCGCAAGGCTGCAGTGTTTTTTTTCCAGAACTTTTTTGGTATGCCACTTCCGGAAAGCTGCCTGGATCACACAGGCGGCGCGGTTTTTCTTCAGGAGATTTTGAACCCTCCAAGCTTTGTAGGTTTTCTGTGTGAAGACAAGGAAATGCCAATTAAGATTAGCCATCAACATGTATAACAATAACTGTAGAATATTTTAATAATATAATCCCTGAACATACCTGAATTACAGTTGCAGCTGCATTTTGAAGAGCAAAATCTCTCTCTTTTTTCAGCACTCTCAATTTTTCCCGTGCATTGTATCCTCTCCAGAATGTTTGGATCTTGATGGCTGCCTTATGCTCTCGTGCCATTCTTCTTCTCAAGATGAAAGTCCTCACAAGTCCTTGAATTTTAGTGGCAGCCAGGTTCTTTTGCTGTGTATGCAGATCATACTCAATATAAGACAAAAAAAAAAATTCCAACCATATCAAAGTTCCAAGTTGCTTGACATGGTAGAAAAATGATACCCTTACCCGAGTAAGCTCAATGTCCTTCTGTAGCTTGTATCTCCGCCATGCACCCTGGATGACTCGGGCTGCTCTTGTTTCATTGCGGAGATCCAAAAGCCGGGCACAAAGGAAGGAGAGGTAACATGTGACAACCTGGGGGAAAAGAAATTAGCAAATCACAGTTGCATTAAATATGGAAAGAGTACTGAAAAACAAACAAACAACAACAACAAAAAAAAACAACTGACAAATCTTCATGGTAATTTTGGTGAGTTTCCGGGTAATTTCGGTGCAAATGAGGCTTATTTTAAAATCATGATTCTCAATTTATCCAGAATTAGCAGTTCTAATGGACAGGGATAAAATGTTTTTACCTTTTCATTTGGAATTGTGTTGGACATATCCTCTGGATTTATCATAGCGGGCACCCCTCCAAGATAAGACACAGCGGTGTTCACCAAATGAAAGTTGCTTTTCTCATTCTCAAGTAGCTCTCTGAAGTCCACTGGCAGGGATTCTGGACCCAAGGCAAAAAACATACAGTTCCAAGACATTAACAGAGATAAATTGTACAACCAAAATATTTTAAGAATGGTTCACCTAAAAGTAAAAATTCTGTGAATTAAAAATAAAGTACCATTTTGTATTGTATTTTGAAAATTTTCAAAAGAGCAGTCCGAGTCACTCGAGGAGTTATTGAGCTCCACTCTGCCGCGATGGCCACACTCTATGGTCTGCGTTGTTCTCTGTTGTATCTCCTCTGCAGGAAGATGACCGGGATGGTAATGATGAATGAGGTAGCACAGGATGCGACCATCTGAGAATGACACCGTGAAGTTTTCAGCCTGCAAAAATAGATAAAGATATTGTTCAAAGAAAGATCCTTTTCAGGTTATCGTACAAACATATTGAGGAGAATTTACACATTTCTTTGCAATATCTCTGACAAAATATGGGTTTGGAGCAACATACCAGTGAATACATGAGCAAACCATTTCTTTAATGTGACTCGCCTTTAAATTGTAGAACTCAGAAACAGCATTGACCCAGTCCAGAAGCAGCGTCACCTTCTGGCTGGGATGTTCAAATGCTTGTCTCGCTTTCATTCTTGTCACTGCAGCACCTTTGTTAGCCATTATTGAAGCCAGTTTCTGTTTTGTTCTCCAGGTTTTCCTGAGGAAACTGATTTCCTCTTTGAGCTGACTCTCATCAAGTAGCACTTCCACCTATGAAAAAAAAAAAAAAGCATACAATATCAGAAGATAAACATGAGTATCAGTCATCCTAATCATTTTTTTCCAAAAACTAAACTTGGCAATATGCCCCGGTCAATACCTGGAAGGCAAATATGATTTTCCAAAGGAGGTTAAGTGTCTTTTCCCGGTGTCCATCCACAATGTCTCTGGAGTCAATATTCGCTCCTTCAAGAAAACAAAGACAAATTCACAGTGCTTTTTGTTCAGATTATGAACCATTAGAAACTGCTAGATACGTTTCATCAAGAAACAGAGCTCACTCACCATGCTCATCTTTAAGATCAACACCTTTGTCTTTCAAAACCTGCAGTGCAACATCAACATTGTGCACTTTCTGCAGGCGGCTAATAGCAGGTATCCGCAGCTTTCTAGATAAAGTCCAGTCCAGAGTGAAGAGCTCCATCACCCGCCTGAAAACGAATAAAGAAATATATATCTATAATGGGAATTCATATGAATGGATCACAACAGCCATGATATTTTATTGTGCAAAAATAGAATTTTTCAAATCAAACATACACCAAGCGAATGCCACATCTCAAGTCAACAGCAAGATTCTTCACTGCAAAGTTGAACTCATCCAGGGGAGTCTGAACATGGGATACTGCTAGGCCCAAATGGCCGAGGTGCCGCGACAAAATGCCTTCACCACTGAGGAAGTCTCGTGAGAACGCCAACAGCAGATCTCTGCTTGACTTTAGGGAAAGAAAAAAAAAAAAGTAGTATTATAAAAAAAATTAAATAAAAAAAAAAAAGTTAAATATTGGCCAAACTACATTTCATTCAAATGTCCACTTAATCTTTAATATTTGGCCACTTCTTTACAATAGAAATGCTAGTCACTAATTTCTTAAGTAAGAATATGTGGACATCAAAACATACAAACTCATAATTACATAATGATATTTCAATTACTATATAATGATTTTTAAATTAAGTATATGTGCAGCCTAAGAAAAAAAGTCTATTAATGATGTTCAAGGACACTTGTCCAAGGAATGCGCCACTTCTAGTATTTAATTTAACCTAATATTTCATCAAGGAATCGTGACAGCCCTACACTAACCATCTTATAATGAATGTCTTGAGTATGAATTGTCATCTGCAGTAAGAGACAGAATAAATTGCAAGCACCGTAAAAGGTTTTAGCCACAAACTCAACTCAGTCATGTTGATATCGCAAGAGCTTTTCACCTAGACGAGAAAAACCGTAAAACCCTCACACCTTAAATTCAGCATCCATGCAGAACAAACAAGGATCATGTTCAATCAGTCTGGACTCTTTGGCTTTGTCCAGAAAGCAGACCAGCAGTATCAGTTTCTTTAGAGTGAAGCGAGACAGCGCCTCCTCGTGGCCTGATGAGTGTGAAAAAAAGAACTATTACAGACACACTCTTTACAATAGTAATAATCATAATAATAAAGACCATAGGAAAAAATTTGTTCACACAAAAATGAAAAGGAAAAAAAAAGTCAATTAAATTACCATCTCTGTACAAATTGGGCACTTTAGAGTGCCTGAACTCAGCGGCTATGTCTGGGTTCCACAGCAGACGTCCGAGAATAAACATGGCCAGTCCCATGACATCACTGTTGCTTTCAAGTGATATTAGCTCTCCATAGATTGTCTAAAACAAGAAATGAGCAAAAGATGCGTCATACATGAAATCATAAATGTAGCTAAAGACTAAAAAATGTAATATTTTTAGCAAGCAAAACAAAATACCTCGAGTCCGATTCGTAGCCAAAGTGGATTGTATGACACCAGCCAGTTAAGAACTTTCTGACGCTCACCTGAGAAATTAAAATAACAGGTGAAAAAATAAGAAATATAGGTAACACTTTAGAGTAAGGTTATTAGTTAAACAATATTGTATTAACTGACATGAACTAACCATGAGCAATACATTTGTTACTGTATTTACTGATCTTCATTAACCTTGTGCATTGTTCAAATTCACTACCCTTTCGTTATGTTCAGCCACGATTTTAACTACTTTAAAAATGTATTAGATAAATATTTTTTTCAATTTTTTTTACTTAAATATATTAATCAACCTCAGTCCTGATTAAAACTACTAAATTTAAAAAAAAAAAAATTCAGGATTTTAACTCTTTAAACCGTTAAAATCTGATGCTGCACAAAAACTAACAACACAAAGCCAATGTTGTTTCTAATCTTTGACATGTTTTTTCCCAAATCAGTGACATCATTTATGAATTTGGCAATTAAAGAGTTAAAGAGTTTTTTTTTTTTTTAAATTTAGTAGTTTTGATCAGGACTGAGGTTGATTAATAGATTCAAGCAAAATAATTTGAAAAAAATATTTATCTAATACATTTTTAAAGCAGTTAAAACACAAAAAACATAACGAAAGGGTAGTGAATTTGCCCACAGAGTACTGTTGAGTTTTTGAACATTTTCAAAGCATTTTCCCAAAATATGTGTCAAAATAAGATTTGTCACCAAAAATCATTCCATTTGCTGAAACACGGAGAAAGTTATAGCGAAATTAAGACTCAAAAATTCCACATAGTGGATGAAAACATCCCGAACAGCACATAAGGGTTAACATTAGTTACTAAAAAAATACCGTTGTTCATGTTAGTTCACAATGCATTAACTAATTTTAACAAGATTTTAATAATGTTTTAGTAAATTAGTGTATATATCAATTAAAACAGTAAAAATTTTAGGTAAAATTTTATTTTTTGCCATATCGCCCAGCTCTATTTTGACATAATTTATTAAAATAATAACATTCCACAAAATTACAATTTTAACTGTATTTTATTAAACAAATGCAACCTTGGTGAGCATAAGAGACTATTCAAAAACAATTTTCCCTCCCCACTTTCAAATGATCAATTAAGCCAGGTGTACAAGGCACGATTGTTGCTTTTGTACGACCTTGCAGGTGTTTTTTTTTGTTTGTTTTTTATTGGGAGGAATCGCACAAAAATGCTTCTGCTAAGTATGTTACCCACACGTCCTGATAATTTTTAAACAAGTTTAAGAAAAAAAAAAAAAAAAGAAAAGAAATTCAGGGAGTCAGCCTGATTTTGACCAGTGTATAGGCTGTCCCCACAATCATGCACAACCACGTCACATAGGCGAGATCTATGAATATTAGTCCGAACTCCCACAGTGTATGCCCGACTGAACACGTACAAAAAGATAGATGTCCTACAAGCAAAATTCACATTGACTAAATATAAATTCTTTGGAATCTCATACCTATGTCCTTCCAGAGATGTCTGTCCTTTCGCACAAGGAGCCTCTTGGCTTCTATTTCCAGCTCCAGTCGCTGGATAGCCTTCACCATGGAGTCTGACGTAAACAGCTTGCAAGCTGCTCGCCGAAGCCGGTTTAGCCGTTGGTGGGCTGTGTAAGTTCTAAACGACAACTCTTCTTTTGTTGGTGCTTTGGGTATGTTGAATTTCTCATTCCCCGTAGTTAACGACAAGGCATTTACTAAGAAGAAACAATAAGAGTTACAAGATTGCAGCTGGAATTACTTTAGGGGATAGTAAACTCACTCATATGTCGTATGTCCAAACCCGCAAGACTTCATCTTCAGAACACAAATGAATATCTTTGATGAAGATTTCCATCTCTCTATAAACAGCTACGCAACATTTTGACGCTTAAAGTTCATAAAGAGATTGTAGTTGATTAATGTTTATGTGAATAAGTCTAAATTTAATCTGTTCATCAAAGCGATCACGTCTTTTCAGACAATTTGGACGAAACGGCTGAATAAATATGGATTAAGTTTACCATCTCTTTATAAATTTTTTGAAGTGGAAAAGTGTCAGTTGCATAGCCTTCTATGGAGAGAAAGAAAGCTCAAAGATTTCTTCAAAAAGGTCTTCATTTGTGTTTTCCGAAGATGAATGAAAGTCCTATGGGTTTGAAACTACATGAGGGTGAGTAATTCATGACAGAATTTTCATTTTTGGGTGAACTATCCCTTTAAATTTAACTAAATGCAGAAGATTCAAACAACTAAAGTAAAAGCACCCACCTTTGGTAACTTCTGTGGCAACTTTGAAGTCATCAGGAGTGAGAACATAATTCATCCACCAGGTAAAGCCTCGCTCCTGCTTCTCAATCCATCGCTCATCGTAAAACATGTTCTTTGCAGCAAATGGCAAAGGATGCCTTGGTATGGCTGTCAAGATTGTACAACTTAAGCAACTATACCACTTACAAACAGAACACAAATTATGTGAATGTGGCTGTAAAGACATACCCGTCTGTGTCGGCTTCATGAAGGTCAGTTTGGCCTGAGCCACAGCCACTATCCTCGCAGGCTTTCGAGTCGAACTGCTCAGTGACTTCACAGACTGACCGTCTACATCAGTGAAACATTAAATTGTATCATTATCGCTTGT